>CM044012.1:9097291-9162953 GCA_024085815.1 Flaveria linearis | reverse complement strand
GACACATGGAGTTTGCTGATGATGGATCCCTATGTTGTATCATCTTTTTGAGCAACCTCAGCTGTTGCCTGAGTAACCCCTACCTTCTTTTTAGATTTAGCTTTGGGCTTAGGGATTTCAGGCTTGGATGTTGCTAGTACAAACTTGGTTTCAAACTCATTCTTCATTTATTGATGTCCTCATGATTTTCTCCTTCTGTTTGAGTTGGAAACCCTTTGTACCAGCAAAATCAGTAAGATGATTGAACAAGCCACATATCTCACATGACTTCTTCTTCATCTTATGCTGATCATCAGCTGAAGAGGATGTAACTACTGAAGACTGTTCTTCAGTGTTTGCCATCAGTACTAGCAGTTTTCTTCCTAGTGCCTGCTTTCCTGGTATCTTCTTTAGCTGTCTTCAAACCTTTCCTACTGTTAGTTTTTCTCTTTAGTGCTAACAATATTTGAGTTTGAACTTCAGATGTTGTCACTTGCTCTCCAGTACCTTCAGTACTTCTAGTGACAACACCTGAGTTGATCAGCCTTTTGGTCATGTGACAGTCAGCATTTGAACCATCAGCTGTTGTAGCATCAGCTGATTGGTTTTGGCGGAGTTAATGCTAACTTCTATCTCTGATGATGCTGATTCAGAAGATAGTAGGTCACATGATGAGAAGGATTGGTTATTGCTTCCCATCAGATTCAACTTCTGCTCTTGAAGTGAAATCTGAAGGAGGAGCAGTGTGATTGTAACCAATGCCAAACTTCACATTGGAAGATGATTGCTTGCTAAGAAGCATTTCAAAACCCTTGCATGATTGCACCCATCGATCACACTCAACTTGGGTGGTTGCAAGAGTTCCTTGAGGTCTCTGTACTTCTCTAGAAGTACATCTTCCCTAGCTTTATCATCTTTGATTTGGCATTAAGCTTGTAAATCTCATCATTTTTATCTTTGAGTACAGCCTCAAAATCAGCTTTTCTTTTGGAAATAGTGTGCTCAAGCTCAAGATTTATCTATTAAAGCTACATTTGCTTCTCTAATAGAAGCAATATGCTATGCATGATTCTGAACAAAGCTTGGCTTTTGCCTCAGTGGATACCTGAGATGAGGCATTTGATGATGACCCCTCAGTAGAATCAAGGGCCATCAGAGCAAGATTTCAAAAAGGTTGGTCACCACCATGTTGACCAGCACCTTGGAGTAGTTGTTCCTGACCAGATAGCTCTTCTGGTAGACTACTCCAGTCAACAACACTTGGGGAAAAAGCTATGTTGTTGAGGTTGTGTGTGATGATGAGATTAGGAAGATTGAGGCTCAGGAAGAGCATGAGGTGGTTGAGCCGAGGGTGCTTGAGCTTGACTAGGCTGAGGCATGTAGTAACAGGGGTAAGGATATGGCATATGACCCTGTGACACAAAATAAGCAGGTGGTGCCTGTGCTTGTGATGGATGGCCAGAACTGGAGGAAGGTTGCCCTGTGTGCTGTGAGCTATTGCTGGGAAAAGTCACAAAGGGTGCAGAGGAGTTAGATCCAGACGATCCACTCTCTTGCAAAGTGTCCAAGCCTTTGGCACTTGTGACACCTCAACTTGCTCTTGTCAAAACCAACTTGGTTTTGCCAGAGAGTCCAGGGAATTTCCTACCAGTTCTCTTGTAGAACTTTTGAGAGCGGATATTTATCATTGCTATTTGGTTCAAAATATCCATCTCTTCCAGATCATCATCTGGAATGCCCTTCAAGTCCTCCATCAAAAACACAGTTATCACCACCACCTCCTGAACTACTAACACCAACAAAGCTTGTTCTGAGTTGGTAGAGAAATCAATATGCTCATCATAAGAACTTTCTGATGAAGCATATTCTGACTCATGACTTATCAAGGCAGCATTACCTTGGACAAAGTCATCAGCGAGCTTGCCAGAAGAGGACAACTTCCTCTTTTGCTCTATCTCTCTCAAAAGTGAGCAGTTTTCTATGAAGTTGGGTGAGAGATAGAGTTTCCAGATCAGCACTGGAGCGTAGGACAATGGGATATGTGTCCCATCTCTCAGGCAGTGACCTGAGGAACCTGTGTTTATCTGGCTGTTGGAGTACTTGTTTTGACCATTTTCAACTCAGAGATCAAACAAGAGAACCGCTCAAACTGCTGGGTCAGAGTCTCACCCTTTCTATATGAGAATGTCTCATATTGTTGGGCGAGGATTCCCTATTGTTTGCTAAGACCGAATCAGTTCCTCCAAATGTTCCTTTAGAGAAACCCATAGGTCATGAGCAGACTCATGATGCAAGAGCCCTAAATATCTCATTAGGATAGCCATGGCTAAAATTCCATGGGCTCTAGCATCAATTTCGAACAGCTTTAGATCTTCGTCCGAATATTGTTCAGGGTCTTCGCAACCTGTTCATTAGATTCAGGGACGCTCACCATAGGTGTATGGTCCATGCACCACTGACTTCCAACAACCAGCACTGTTGACAGCCAGTGGTGAAGCATACGTCTTTGCCATATGTTATACTCGTTCCTAACAAGCTCGGAGGCTTGGTTGAGGAACCAGTATTGTGAGGATCATTGGTTGGTGTCGTCATCTCAGGTTTTAGTCAAAAACAAGTTTAAACAAGACAAACGTAACTCAAAACCACCGGAGGACCTCAAGATTTTGGCCAGAAACAGCAGAAACTCACTCTCTATGGCTAATTCTTGCAAATTGCTAATTCGATCAAACAGAGAGATCAAAAGAGCAGTTTCAAATGATCAATAGTGAAATCGATCAATGATTAACCTGCTCTGATACCATTTGACAGGATCTCAGCCTCTCGTTTGATCAATCAGATTGGTTTGCAGCGGATTTAGCACGAAATTGGCAATTAAATCAAGAATACAAATGTTTTGCATGTAACAGTACAAACATAGAGAGAGAGAGTTCTGCGAAAAATTAATTTTCTATTACTCAACACGTTTCGGCAATTAAAACAGCATGGTTCACCATCCTTTTATAGCGGCAAAAGGATGGTGATGATGTCCTTTCTCTGACATCAACCGATTATTAAAATTACAACTGACGGAACATAAAACTACTGAAGATGTCAACAGCTGACATCTTCTTACAAAAGTGTTCCTATCTTTTACAAGTACTGACAAAAGTAAACTACTGAAATCCTACAACGACTGAAGAACAAACTCTTCAGTCGCTATAACTACTGATACTATAACAGCTGAAGAACAAGCTCTTCAGCTGTTGTACAACTACTGAAACAAATAAACTAAAAGGGAAAAACCATCACAACAACTGAAGAAGACTTCTTCAGCTGTTGTGACAAACTCTGAGTCTTCAGCACTTGTTCTTCAGACTTGGCTTCAGATGATGTAACAGCTGATGACTTCAGTAGATGTCATCAGTTGTTGTCTTCAGTCTTTGTCTTAGACTTTGTGCTTCAGTAGAAGGTCTTCAGTTCTTCAGTTCTTCAGCTTTTGATTCTTCAGTACTTGTATTCAGTACTTGGTCTTCAGTACTTGTATGATCAGTACTTCAGACTTCAGTACTTGTCTTCAGTACTTTGAGAGTCTTCAGCTGTGTTCTTCAGTTCTTTGATCTTCATACTTTGATCTTCAGACTTTGTCAGAACAGCTGATGGCAGTCTTCAGCATTGTTGCAGTGGCATGTGGGACTTAGAGGTTTTCCTGATCTTGGCTCATTGGTTCTTTGGTCCAACAGCGCATCACATATACTTGGAATTTCTAAGATATATTTTTAGGTGTATGGGTCATGTTTGGGCGCATGACCTTACTTCAAACTTTTCTAAGGCAAATAACTAGGCGCATAGGCCCAGTTTGGGCGCATGACCATCAACCTATATATTTCTAACATACTTTTCAGTCCCAAACATAATCTTAACATGTTCTATACTTCTCACTACCATTCTAAGCCTTAATTTAGTATGCATAACCATTACACATCAATATACAAGCATAAATACATACGGTTATACATACAAAGTTTTAAAATTGTGTTACTTGTATTTTCAGCCCCAAAATCTTTAAAACATGTAAAACATGGGTCTAGAAACTCACCTAAGCTGCTTCCAAGCTTAACTCCTTCGACTTGAACTTTTCAGAAGTTTCTAACACCTAGACATGTTCGCAAAACATACCCGAGCACATATAAACACATAAGAACATGTAGAAACCGGTTTTATGGCCAAAAATCATAAAACCAAACCAATTATACTAAATTGCTTACCTTATCTGAATTCAACTTCTTTCTCCCTCTAAATGTCGAAGATCTTCTGCTTTCTCTCTCTAAAAGTCGAGACAGTTGATATGAGCAGAGAAGTGGCCGACAATGCCCACTTTAAACCAAATAATATTATTATTTTGTCCTTTTTACACTTTAACCCCTCCACTTTGACCTCTTTTTTTTCTTACAAAATATCTTTCTTTTCTTTTCTTTCTTATTTCTTTTCTTTCTTTTAATGATAAAATTTCGGGTGTTACACCAGTTTTAGGACTAAGCATTATAACTCTTGTAAAATACTTGATAGAAATATACATCATCCTTGAAAACCAATACTTGTGCTCTTAAGTTCTTTACTTGTTTGTTCTCTGTTTCTTTACCTGGTTTCCTATTTGACCTAGTAAGTGTGATATTCTCCAAGTGAAACTGTTGCATAACCTACCGCTCCTGCACCTATGGAATTCATTCGATTGTATTGCCTTTACCCACTCCTACATCGGTGTCTACAATTCCTCTAGCCATTGTTGATCATAAGATGGTGAACAAAGGAAATTGTGCTCTAGTCAAGTTTTTGGTGCATTGGCAGGGTCGGGCTGGGAGGAAGCTACAGGGAATTCGTAAATGATTTCAACCTTGCTTTCCCCCTTTTGCTATCTACTTATGGTATTCTGGGGACAAGAAACTTTTACGAAGGGGGGAGTATTTTTACGCCATATAGAGTACATTGTCCTTTCTAGAATTAGAGGGACTATTTGTTACTTGTTTCTTGTAGAAGCTGAAAGTGTAAATATGTGTGATTGCACCTACTTAACCGTAATAACAGAATAACGAGTAGTTTGTTATGGTGCTCTCTTTTGTTCTTCTTTTATCAATCATGTTGAAGGATGTCATTAACATCAAACCCTACCAACTATACACTTACATCCTTCACAAAGAATTATCCCCTTCAATCCCTAATTATTATATTCCCTAAAATCTTTACATGTGACCCTCTTATTGCCATTTTTGCTAAAGAAGGATCACAAATCCTCAATCTTTAAAGCTAAATCTAAAGTGTTGGAGTTATTTGATATGGAGAAACAACTTCTTAATACTTACATGAAGATACGAACCCATATAAAATTAGCACTCCTTACATCTCTCATTTCCTAAACCTCATGCTATACCCATAGTATACGAAACAGTAGCACATTCTAACCTTAGTACCTTGTAGTCTTTCTTGTGGAACCACAAATACTATTGGGATGACTTAATCCGAGCAAGCAGATCAGGAACATAAAAATGAAAGAATATTTTGAAACCGTTTACTCTTACGGCTATGATAGACTTACATGACAAATTTATTTTAGTCTAGAGGTTTATTATCCAAAGAGAGCCTTGTTAGAAGTGAGCGGTCAAAGAGACAATTTTATGACTTATCATCAATAATCTATTTACAACAAGAGGATTAATATGTAGTTACATAGAAGAGAAACTATATACCTTATGGAACCATAATCAGGGTTAAAAGCCATTCTTCATTTTCATGAATCTTCTATAGAATAAAATTTGACACCCTACCCTAGAACTTGAAGTGAAAATCCAATCATTTCACTTTGTTGAAAGTTATTCAGTGCACGTTTGAGGAGTTTGGACTGTTTAGCAACTACTTACTTCATTAGTAGACCTATATCAAAAATAGAATATACAGTTGCATCGTAATAATTCTAAAAAAATATGTATTATTAATTGAGATACGGATATATACGGAGAATTAGACGTGAGAGGTCTTTAAAAAAGATAAACTTATAAAATAGTGTTCACCAAATAAAAGGTTTAGAGAGTCTTTAAAAGAGAACTTCAACCTAATAAAATTAGAAATCATTTAATTCACAAATAAAATTATAATCGCATTGATAACATGCATTTTTGGAGTTCACTTTAGTTTTGGACGGTAGTGTCCACTATAGGCTGGAAATGAAGAAAACAAGAATAAAACAAAATAATGTCACCAGTCAATTAGATAAGAAACTAGCTAGATAAAGGATAGTTAACATATGTTATCAGGATTTTATATATATTAAATTTTTTAAATTGACGAAAACCATGTCGTCAAGATGTGAAATTAAAGACATTTAATTCATTGTGATTTAACTTCCTTGATTAATTCTTCACTTTGTAGATCAAAGACACCATTCGGGAATTTATTTAAGAAGGTGGCTAGTTATTTGTAGGTAGCGAAAGAAAGAATTAGAGTACACAGGAGTGTAGACTCGTATACATTGGCGGAGGATAGTGGAGACGGGGGGGCTGCCCCACCCCTTTTCTCCGCCAGTATGTTAAATTTTAGTCCGCTAGTATAAATTTTGGTCCGGTAATGTAATTTTTATATAAATATAGAGTTCGCCCCCTAGAAAAAATTAATTTCCCCCCGCCCCTCTCACAGGAATGTTCAAGCTCCGCCATTGCTCGTATAGTCCTATCTAAACGGCCGTTTATGGCCTCGCCTGTCATTTTGGGTGATTTGAACAATATTCCATCCTAATCATGATAAAGTAAATGATAAAAGATACATTTGATTTGATGTTTTTAGAAGTACCCGAGAAAGGTAGACCCATAACTGTAATCCTTTTGTCATCTTCATTAACCGTTTTTTACATGGAATTCGTGTGATACACTCGTATATGACTACTAATATCACTATAAAGTATGAAATATATAGCATACAATTACAGGGTTATCATGCGAGCATATGTTCCCTGAAGATAAGTTGTAACCGATTTCAAACACCAATCCTTATTTTATCGGTGAATATGAAACAAGTTAATGATGTAAGTGTACAAACTCCTTTACTATTAATATTACAAAACTTCAATTTCTATATCTAAATTTGGTCACTAAGTTACAAAATACAATTAGTGATAGCGTGGTATTAATTTAGTCGCAAAATTAAAACGTGTATTTTAAAAAAAAAATATTAAGTTATTTATTAAACTCAATAATGCAAAGGGGATCATCAAATTAAAGAGACAAGTTATTTAAAAATATCATTTAGAATAAAACAAATAGAGCATCGATCAAGAATCATATCAATATCATGATATTATATAAGTTTTATTTATTAATAAGGATTAGTTTTAGTAATAATCCAAACTAGAAAGTAAGTTGAGTTCCATATGATCATCAATACAGAATTTACAAGCCATCTTAATTTGTAGTGACGGACATTAAGCAGCAGGTTTAGGTTTAGGTGAAGGCCAAACATTGGAGTTGTTATTGGTGGGCTTTGGAGAGAGGTTGGTGAACTCCAAAGCCTGCAACCTGAGTTCAATCGGGTAGTCTGCGATGCAACCGATTCGCGGTCCGGCCCCCGTTGACCACTTAAGTGAGAGCTGGTTTCCTAGTTGGTATGAACGGGCAGCCTTCTTGAATTGATCCTCTCTAGTATCGCTTTCTTTGGCACCTCTGACTTGGGGCTGCGTAGACCCCCCGACAGACTCCTTTGTAGCTCGTCGCCTTCTTCTTCTCGACCGCTTCAGAAAACAATGTTTCCTCCTCCTGATCATTACTTTCAGGTTTTAGCCCGTCTTTACTTGTACCCTTGTCTTCATATGCTTCAGAATCTTCATTTGCCTTTTGAATCTGATCACAATTAACTAGTTCAATTTAATTTTTATTTCTGTCTTTCTAAATATTTACCCCTATTCTGATCATATGACACTTAATTGGAAGTAAAATCAAATGGAGGTAAATGAAGATGCATACATCAACTGTGTCGAGATCAACACCATTTTCCTGAGAAATGATAACAATGAGTTTAGGGTCTCCTCCGTTGGACGGTAGTGTCCACTATAAGGAGAAATAGTCTGCAGATGACAATAATAATAATAACTATATATATATATATATATATATATATAAAACGTTAGCTGGCAATTAGGTAAGAACTAAATAAAGGATTAGGTAACTTACATCATCACGAAATAAATATAGTTAAAATATGTATATAAACAATGTTCAAATTTGACCAAGATGAACCATGCCATCAAAAATCAATCCAGCACTTGACAAAACACTACATTTTTCTGTTCCCTATGCTATACGGGAAATTAGTATCACTTAGCATAATATTTTGATTTGACTAATTAATTAATAATTAACTTTCTTTCCAGGCACCTCGATCTACAATTGTTTGTACCTTGAGTACTCCTTCCTCAACATGGAGCCTTCCAGCAGCGAAAGTAGCTCCTCCAGCAAGAAAGCTCGAATGATGAAAACTTCCTTTCTTTTTCTGCTAATTAATTTGCAACAAAACAAGCTTTAACCATCCGCCAGTGTCCCATAAAACAAACAGTAGTGTGTTTTTAATTTGCTGAAACTAACCTCGCCAACGTAGAGCCTCCTAGAGGTGCTCATTACAAAAATCCATTTTCCTCCATTTTTGTATCAAGAGGAGTTGGGTTTGACGGTGCATGATTTTCCTTCAACGATGATGTACTCGTAATGCCCCCTCTCTTTCTGTTAATTACATTAACAATCTTAATTGTATTTTTATAAAATCATCATGTCAAAAATATTTATAGATCATCATCATCAAAAAGAACATACGGGTCCGAGATACTTGATACACTGCTGTCGAAGCTTTGATCTCGGGCATTCTTTCAGATCAACCTCTTTTCCATCTCCAACATCCAACCTGCGAGCCATGTAATAAATGAGAGTTAAACAGTTCTCTTAGTTTCTACCATCTACACATTTACTCTGACTTTCAGTTCTCGTTCGTGAATCCCTAATTAGTTCTACCATCTGCTATATGCATGACTTTACTTACTGGGTATAGATGTTTGGTTGTTGCATTCATTGCAAATTTTTCAATTCATCCTACCCTTGGATAACCAACCTTGTTGTTAGTAAGAAATGATCATTTTAGTCTTAAGTTCACAACCAACTTTAAGCAAGCTGAATTTAGTAGGTACGTATAGGTGTAGTTACACTATAAAACGTACATGCATACATCCCCATCACATGATAAAAACCATTTCCAATAAAGGTATCTTATACTTCCACATCCTTCTAATTTATTTTAAATCTAATGATCATATAACAACCATACTCGACAAAATTGACCACTATGGGCCCCAACTTTCAACTTTAACATGTGGGGTCGTAACGTAACTCCAGACTACTTTATGTAAAGATGGCAATGTGAACATGTGGTTCCTGACATGTCGTTAGTCATTATATATTATTGTTCATAACGTGGAGGACATAACTATTCATCTTTATATGACCAGACAAACTAAAAATACTGTTACAAAATAAATTAGCAGCAGAATTAATTTGTAAGGTATATTTGAATTTATAAAGGGTATACATACCAATAGAAAAAAGGCTGGCCAGCATCAGCTTTACACCACTCTTCATAGTAAATGTGCAAGCTATGCCCGTAACGGTGTCTCGGATCGATCTGAAATTATTCCAAAAGTCATACTTGAAGCTCAAATAACTAGCAATACCACGTATAATATCAATAATCGCTCAGGATTATGTACACAAGTCACGCAACCTTTATGTACGATACAACAAATTAAATAAAAAAGGACATTTAAGAAAACAAGTGATACTATACGCAAATTAAAAATAATTAAATGGTTGATTTATGCTAAAATATTCAAAAATCATACATATATAAAGTTGTATGTGTTCCCTCTTGTCCTGTTAATTACGAAATTGCCAACGTCACGTTTTAGACATCATTTATCTAGGTCAAGTGTTTAGATTGATTGTATGATTCACCATTTTAAAATACACATATATATGAAATTAGATTAAAAGTAACAACCCCTTCTATCCGTCTTGTTCTGGTTAGCAATTTTTATTTATCTTAATTCTTAATCAAGCGTTTATATTAATTTCACACCTTTTTTTAAATAAAAAAAATGGTATTTGATCTGAAAAAATATGTATGTACACACAGACACAGACATATACAAAGAAAGAAAAAGTTAAATATAATAAATGCAAAACTTACCGCTTCAATCCAGTGTTGAAAGGCCAATTTATGAGCTTTGCAATCAAGTGACAAACCCTTACCCACCTGCCACAACACAAGACTACAAATTTGACCCAATAAACAGCTAACTTTTATATATACACACCAATCAAAATCATATCGACTTATGATTCTTCCTCGATCATCTGTTTGTTTGTTTTTTGATTGATTGATATATATACTGTATACACACATGGACGTACCACATATACCTTAGAAGCGTTCAAAGAGATTCTGGTCAGCGAGAAGCTGCTGATTCAGGTTTGTCAAAATTGAAGAAGGAAACTGTGCTATGATTCAATCTGGCGAATCAATCGCTTGCCACCTTCAAAAATTTAACAATAAATTCTCATTGACTTATGCACAAATTAATTAATAATAAAAAAAATAACCTATAAAATGTTGGTGTTGGGTTGAGGATCATTGGTTAAAAGAAAAAAAGAAAGAAAGAAAGAAAGAAAGAGGAAATTGTTGAATGGAGTACCAGAGCTCCTCTGCAACAACAGCAGAATCTGCTAGGAGTCGACGGGTGCGATAACCTCTGTAGTACTTCTGGAGCTTCATAGCAGCGGCGTCGGAGGGAGAAGAAGGGGTCGCCGGAGACGGAGCTGAAAGGCGCCCATGTGGCTGACTGAAGGATCCGAGTACACAGAAAACGCTGCTGATTTCGTCTTCAGATCCAACTTGAATGTGCACCTGCGCTGCTTCCACCTCCATTACAGAGAGACTTCAGAGATAGATGGTGATGGTAGTGGGTTTTTGGTTTTTTTTTTTTTTTGATGGTTCACGTCCTGTTTTGGTTTGTTGAAATAATTTATGGAGGGAGTTATTGCACCATTATTATATACTATAAAATCAAGACTGACTTTCACACTTCACCACTAGTGTGACAAAAATATATATTTTTTAGTTTCATAAAATGTGCTGTGTTTTATTTTCGCTTTTACTGTTGAAGATATATTATTGTTTCATTCGCGTGTTGAGCAGATAAAAATAAATATGTTTCACTGATGTATTTAAATTTATGAAACTAGTCATTTACCAGTCGCGCGTTGCGGCGACGCTGTAGGTGGCGTGATAAAGTATAGATTACAATTGACCTAACTTATTTTTGAATTAAATTTACATCGGCAGGTAGAATAATTACAACTTATACCGACGATCGAAAAAATATTATAGATATCACATGGCGGCAAACAGGATTCACGTGAAACGTAGACAAACTCAAAACCTACATAAAAATAAGCATGTGCGGTGGTGTCATACGTACTCTGATAAAGTATAGACTACAATTATCCTGACGTATTTTGAAACAAGTATTTACTTCAACCGGATAAAAAAAACTTTTTTGTTAAACCCCAACATCAAAGGTTTAAAAACTAAAAAAATAAAAAATAAAATAAATAAATAAAATAAAAACTCTTGTGCCCAGTTTTAAAAAACTCTAAAATCTACTATTCATTTACTTTAAAAATAATATATAGATAATATTAAGTTTTTTAAGTTATAGAAAAAACAATAAAATAAAATTAAATTTAACTATAATAATAAAATAATAATTCAAAGCAAAGCAATCAAATGCCCACAAGCTGTCATGCATTTTAGGGTTTGTATGTTATGCTTTAAGAGTATGTTGTTCGGTTTTTTAAAGTATAGTAAATTTCTCAAACTAAAATTTTACCATCATTTCTAGCTTTCTTCTGCATTACTTTTAATATAATAAAAATGTCCTACGTGATGCAACTGGCTTTTTTATCTAGTGCTTAAATAGTAAATGGTAATAATTTTTACAGAGTTATTAATAATAGATAGAGCAAATTATTATTTGTATCACAACAACAATAACGAAACACTTACATTCATGACTATCAAAACTAGACTCAATTAAAACTTTAACAGTGTTACATAAATCCACGTGTCCATCGCATTTGAGTATAAACATAAATTAAAGCACGACCCCAGGCATGTTTAATCCGGTTGACATCTTCTAACCGCTAAGTCTCCTTGATTAGCAAATACTCCTGGCACTTCCTAGTCCTGCATCAAGACCTAAAGCACGTCAAGAACAACGTTGCTGGTTTGTCATAACCACTGACTCTAAAAAGTTAGACATATAACCATATGCGTGTAGTGAAATTGCTTATCAAATCAAATCTTACTAACATCCTCACCCTAGGGGAATATCCGTCAATATATATACCATTCCAAGTCTCACGACATGAAGGTGGGTAGGTTAAAGGCGCCTCGGCCGACAGAATCCTGACGTGTCATAACTTACAAATAGTAGACAACCTGAAGGATCCTACACTCTTAGGTTACAGACAACCCTAGCGATCCTGCACTCCTGACCCATCTCAAAGGATTGGAACCCCGGTCTAACTTTTCGTATTTTCATTTATTTTTTTCAAATGTAATCATACTCTTTATCAATTCTTTTAATGTCAAAGCTTGATCAGAGTGGAAATACTCTTTTCAAATCATTCTTTTTGATTATATGTTTATACAACGCTTAAACATTTGTGAATACACATTTGAGACTTATATATTTTAAGAAAATTACATATTTTTTAAGATTTATATATTAAATTACCTAAAAACATGCTTAATCATGAGTTTATTGTACAAATTAATAAATAAAACAAGTTGAGGGGCTAAAAATTTAAATTTGTGAATTTCCCCACACTAATCTTCCCAACTACTTTTTTTAATATCCAACTATAATTCTATCTATGCATAACTCAAATTCCTCCCAAATCACTTCTCACTATAAACTCTCTTTTCAACTCACTCAATCCCAAGAACTTCATATTTTTACAAGAAATCTTTAAGGTTCAAGTTGAAAATGTTCTACTTGATTCTTTCATATATGTTTTCTTGTTTTGCTTTAAGCTTTGCATACTAAAGCAACTCGCCAACAAATTCAATGTTGAAAGGCTTGTATTGAAGTTAGATTCCAGAAATTTTGAGGTTTTAACACATCAATTCTTTCATCTTTCTAAAACATTAAGTGATTACAAATCAAGAAGTGATGAAATCAAACCGGGCCTCCAATGCTGTTGAAAGGCTTGTGTTATGGTATGAAATGGTGACGTTAAACCTTGGTTCTACAAC
Source organism: Flaveria linearis (assembly GCA_024085815.1). NCBI lineage: Eukaryota > Viridiplantae > Streptophyta > Magnoliopsida > Asterales > Asteraceae > Flaveria > Flaveria linearis. The sequence goes on along the minus strand of CM044012.1, from coordinate 9,149,594 downwards.
TAATCTTTTCACCATACCTCACTTGAACACTTAGTCAAATTAGTTTTTGACTTTAGTACTTTCATTCATATACTTATGACCTCTGAATCACCCTTATGTGAAGATTTTGTGCAACGGTGATAATCTTGAGGTTTGTGAAATCCTACCTCTAATCATGACTTATATGAATATACACTTGAGGTTTATCGATTATCCTACCTCTAATGCGTGACTTATATATATATTATATAATATGTGTGTGTGTGTGTGTGTGTGTGTGGGTGTGTGTATGTGTGTGTGTATAATATATGTATACAAACACACACACACACACACAACACACACACACTATATATAATATATATATATATCTTCCTAATAAAAAGGTGAGACAGTGTGGCGATTCAAGTGGGATAGGTGAGATGGGCTGGGTGTTTTGAGTGGATGTAGATAGTTGTTGTGGAGATTGATGTTGTATAATGGGAGAAGTGGGATGGGTGTCTACACTGGCAGGTGATGATGATTTTGATGACTGGGTGTTTGGTGGGGAGAATGTGAAGCTTGTACAGAGTCTGCAATTGACTCTCCTTGTTGGTCTACCCATACTAATTCTTGTGGAATGTCTGCACGTGCATCCACTACATGGGTAAACATAGGCATGTCTTCCCCTTGATATTTCCCACTTATCTTGTTCAGCACAGATCGACCCAAGTGAGCTTGTACGAACACTTCTCCATCTTTAGCAATTCCAGGGAGTTTAGCATTGACAATCAGTTGTAGGAATCTAGGAAACATATACATCTTGTCTGTCCTTTGTACTGTAACTTGATCACACAGACAATTTATGATGTTTTTAGAGTAGTTGTAAGTCCGTCTGTAACACCCGCAATTTTATTAGACAACGGGAAATAATAAGAAGAAAAGAAAATAAAGAATTTTGGGAGGAAAAGGAAAAGGAAGAGAAAGTAGAAGGGGGTTTGTGTAAAAGTACAAAGAAAAGAGAATATCTGATATACATAGGGATGGCTGCCCATTTCCTTTCTCACAACCCCCAAATCAGCGAGAACTTTAGAGAGAGAAAGAGAGCAGACTACGAGTTTGAAGGAAGAACAAGAAGAAGAGGAAGACGAGTTCGAGGTACTGGGTTCTACGGCTACTGATTTCGAAGGAGTCATACCCAGCAGCACAATGTGAGTTCTAAGACCCCTTTTTTTTTTACGTATTTTGAACGATTTTGGGGCTGAAACACATATTAAAACTGTTTTCGAGCGGTGAGCGCTCAATTGTGTATGTATGTATGAGTATGAAGGTGTGTATGGTCTGTTTGGACTGCTATGCCTAGTGTATGTAAGATTTCTAGGGCAGGTAGATGAATCTCAGCATGTTAATCATATGAGTACTGCCGAATGTATGTTTTAGGAATCCTTCCTATGATATGCATGATGTTTAGTTAATTCTAAGCAGCTGATATGATAAATCAGTGTTAATGTATGATTGAGATGATGTATGGATTGTAGAAATGGAACAGGTTAAGTTGCAGGTTGCCTTACTCAACCGCATTGTCCAAATGCGAACTGCCGAAGCAAATGTAGCGGTCAACCGCATTAACAATGCGGATGACCAGGAAAGTGCGGTCAAGGCATCGGGCAACCGCATTGACTAATGCGGATGACCAAGCAAATGCGGTCAAGGCCCTTCCTTCATCCGCATTAACCTAATACGAGTACACGATATGCAGTTAAGGTAGTAATCCGCATTAACCCATGCGGGAGACCAACTCAGGAATGCGGTAAGTCATTCCTCATCCGCATTGACTAATGCGGATGAGATAGATTAATGCGGATAAGGTTTTACTCATCCGCACTAACTAATGCGGATGACAGACTAATGCGGATAAACCAGAATGAGAAATGCGGATCAGGCTTAGTAAGATCTGATTAATTTGAGGAAAATGAGGAACTTAGGCATGACAGTGATGATGATGCATGGTGTACCTGTTGTATGCCATATATGAATGATGCCTTATAGGATGATGAATGAATGTTATGTGTATGTTCCTTATGATGTATATGTTAGTATGAAGTCGCCATGATAGGGGTGAATACTGATGATATGTAAGTAATTATGTTCCTTATGTGTATGTGTTTTACCTTTAATAACTTTACGTGAATGAATGAACGAAAGAAATGAATGTATTAAGAACGTAAAGTGAAAGATAATGAAAGAAGGAACATGATGAATGAATGCATGCATTAATGAAAGAAAGTAAGAAAGGCTTGCAAGCAAATGAAAGGAGGTGCACACCCCTGGCAGGTGTTAGCTCAACGGTGTGCGGGTTAGCTACCCCGAAGGATGCACATCGGGGTCAGTCTTGTGATTGACCAGAAGTATGTATGGATCCTTGCTGCTTGCCCTAGGTGACTGGATCAGCATTAGTGCACAACGTTCGTGATTGATCATCACAGGTCCAGCACCCGCATTTGTGCACAACGTTCGGGGTATAGCATATGGCATTGATCCAGAAGTAAAGTGACAAGATGAGTGGTGCATGTACCTACCCCAGGTGACTGGATCAGCTTTGTGCACAACGTTCGTGGCTAACCACCACAGGTCCAGCACTAGTAGTATGTATGATGAAAGGGGGTTTGTACATGTCACCGAATGTAATGAACGTTCGAACGAAAGTAATGAAAGTATGAATGAATGTAACGAATGTTCGAAGTAAGTAATGAATGTAAGAATGAAAGTAAAGTACGTATGAATGTACGTGAATTATGTATGAATGAACGTAAATGAGAATGATGAAGTGTACACGAATGAAAGTAAGTAATGAATGATGAGATAATAATAATATTATCTACGTGTACGTATGATGTGTGAGCACATGTATGAAAGAACAGTTAATAAAATGAAAGTATGTTTATTATAAAACTAGAACTCACTCAGCAACGCTGACTTTTATGTGTTTTCCAGTTCGCAGGTAGTGTTGCTGAGGATGGCACGAGGCGGCTACTCAGCTCTTTTGGGATGGCATTCTCCATTTAATAATGATGCAACGTCATGCGTTGTGGTCCATAATGCACGCAACTCATTATGTTGCATGCAAGTGGAAGATTTCTTGATAATCCTGATAAACAGGATTATTTAAGAAATCTTCTTTATGAAGAAAAATATATTTTTGAACATAATATCTTCTTTATGAAGAAGATTATATTTTCTTTCTATTATTTTATTTCGGTAGAGGTCGCTGTGTGACCCTATGATTGCTGTGGAATATGCATCAGCAGCAATCATAGTATAGTTAAACGATGTAAAGAAAAGCTTGTATTTTGTAATCAAGACAATGATGTAAAAGCTTTTATGATGAAATGAGAATGCATGTTTTATTAATTCCGCTGCGTATTTTATGATCATGTATTAATGTATGTTTTACGTGTGATGATGACCAACAGTAGGGTGCCCGGTGAGCGGGGCCTTACACCGTCCCTCAAAAATCCCTATAATGCCCGAGGAGATGTGCCTTGAAAACCTATCTAGCCCGACTTCCTATTTGAGATGTACTTCAGGTAAGTGTGACACAGGAATCGATAGGGCTTGCATAGTCTCCCTTCATGATCTCACCCTTCTTGAAATCACCATCGTAGCCCATCAAGTAGAAGACCTTTTCTATGTATTCGTTTTCAAACACATCCGGATGTCCCACTTCTCGATCTCCCAGCTCGAGAGATCTTCTGATTGTTTGTTCATCTATCCTTATGCTTTCAGATAGGATTTCAGCCACGATCACTTCATCTTCTCTATTTTGTTCCACTCGAGCTGAATTTCAAAAATTAATGATGTGATTTTGATGAATCACAGGATCTGCCGTCAGGGTATAGAAAAGCATGGATCGTCGAAGATATCTGATGATATCTCGACATCCTTCTGATGCAGGATCATCAGCATTTAAGAATGTGCATACATTGTGCTCTTTTGCAAACCTATTCGACACCTGTGCATAAAACAATGAAGATTATGTTAGTATGAGTGTTACAGACATGAATACGATCAGTTTTAACAATAATCAGAAATCAATAGATTATTATTGATGATTATGACATGATTTACCTTCAAAACAATAATCTGTGATCAAGATTACGTGTTTGCTTTAAGGTTTTGAGTTGGTAATTTTGAATGTTTATGAAAGGGGGAAAGGGAATGTGTTTTTCTAGGTCTGAAAAAGTGCTCTTAAAAAGTGAATAATGGAAGGTTTTTAAGTCAAAAACATCATTTATACTCTCAGACACATTAATTTTATTTATTTAATTAAGTGGGTCCCACTTCCTTTTTACCCCTTTCCGTTGCATTCATTTATTCCGTAGATTTCATATCTTCCGCAGGACATCTACGGAACCATAACATCTGCGGATGCCTTAACATCTGAAGTAAAACAACATTTTAAATAAATGTAGATCAAGTATATCATTCTATGAACATGGATTATACTTTCAAAATTATCAACACATCCGTAGTTTACCAATTCTACGGACGATCATAATTTAACACATTTTACTGTTGCTTCTGCTGATGCTGAAATTTCTGTTACTTCTGCTGATGCTGAAATTTCACTGTTACTTCTGCGGATGCTGAAATTTCACTGTTGCTTCTGCTGATGGTGAAATTCCACTGTTGCTTCTGCTGATGGTGAAATTTCAAGTGTATGATTCTAATCAAGTGATAGAACCATTTATTGTTGTTGGACCTTGTCGACTTTGTTTGCATGACAATTGAGTACAAGAAGATTGAAACACTTCCTATATCCTGCAGCTAAGTTAGTGCTCAAGCTCCAATTCCTTCAAAATTCAGATTTTTATTGTTTTTCATGCTTGCCTACTCCCCCTAAATTTGTGATGAATGATAAGCTTTTACATTCATCATAAATTTACGTTGAAATTTAGCATGAAAGGCATATGACAGTCCAAAAAAATGATGTAATTAGTTAAGAATAAAAATCAACCAAACAGACTTAGTTGATACACGCATGCAAATATATAATGGGATCATACTATCACACTAAGCTCCTTCTCTTTTTGATTATTTTAATGAAATATGTTCTGATGCAACACCTGATTGCAAGTATACATGTCCACTTAAATCCATACAAGAGCATTGTATCAACTAGACATGCTATTTATCATGTTTTAGGATTTAATGATGGTTAACTGTTATGTGCTCCACATTCAATTTTCATTAGAGTTTGTCCTCCGTTTGTGAGTCAAATCATCACTTTTCACACTTAGAGACTATGTACAGTAAGTTATAAATTCTATCTTAAGACAACTTTATAGTCTCATAAATGCTTTGTTGTGAATTCTTTTAAGAGCTGAAATATGATTCTCATACAGTCACCAGGTCTTTACTCATGTAAAACAAAGGTGCCTTCAACCCAGGTCTTTGTTTACACAAAACAGAGGGAGGATGAAGATCATATTACCCAGGTCTTTGTTTACACAAAACAGAAGGAATATAATTTGCAAAGATAGAAGGTTATAAAGTGTTTTACATAGTGTGAATGGTGAGAGATTTGATCACATCAGGATAAGACTCACTTGCTTGATCCTTAAAGTGGAGTTCCCATAAACAGTTACATTTTCAGTATGTTTGGCATGCTCTTAGTGTAGTTTCCACTCAAGATGAACCTACTCACATATCAAAATGCTTTTGATCAGATGTAAAGTTAGTTGATTTTAGTAAGTAAGCAAAGGCATAGTATACTATCATTTCCCATACAAATGACATGGTGAAATAAAGGACACAATACAGAAAGACTATATTTTTGTAATTTTTTTATATTGTTTTCTGAATGTTTTTTGGATTTTATAGATTACTATATACAAGGACAGTCACATGCTTTTCTTTGTTGATGAGAATTTAATCTAAGTTAATCATACCCAAAGACTCAATTAGAAAATTAAATCTAACTAAATCAAAGGCTTTAGTGAATAAGTCAGCAAGCTGATTTGTTGTATCCACTTTGACTAACTTGATTAATCCCTTTTCTGAGTAATCCCTCAAAAAATGATATCTGATTTCAATATGCTTAGTTTTGCTATGTTGAACTAGATTAGCAGTGATAAAAATAGCAGTTGTATCATCAATATAAATTGGTGTTTGAAGGAAATTGTAACCATAGTCAAGTAATTGGTTTTGCAACCAAAGCACTTGAGAGCAACCAGCTAAAACAACTATGTACTCAGCCTCAGCTGTGGATACAGAGACATTTTTTTGCTTCTTGCACCACCATGAAACAAGTCTTGGTCCTAAAATTGACAACCACCGGTAGTGGATTTTCTGTTACTGTTGCATCCTCCAAAGTCACTATCTAAGTATGAGTAGAAACTGAAATCCCCATCTTTTGGATACCATAGTCCTAGAGCTGGTTTCCCTTTCAAATATCTGAAAATTCTCTTGACAGCATTCAGATGAGACTCTTTTGGATCAGATTGATACCTGGCACAAACACACATAACAAACATTATGTCAGGCCTGTTGGCAGTTAGATACATAAGTGATCCTATCATAGATCTATACAATCTTTGATCAACAGATTTCCCAGAAGGATCAAGTATAATCTCGTCTATTGTTGAAGAAGGGGTTTTGCATGAGGATGTATCAACAAGATTGTACTTCTTCAATATTTGATGTATGTACTTCTCTTGATTGATAAAAATTCCATCTGTTTTCTGATGAACTTGTAGGCCAAGGAAGAAAATCAATTCTCCCATTGAACTCATCTGAAATTCAGATTTCATTAACTCTTTAAAACTCACACAGAGCCTCTTGTTAGTTGATCCAAAATGATGTCATCTACATACATTTGAACCACCCAAAGTTCTTGATGTTCTTGTTTGAGAAAGAGAGACTGATCAATAGTCCTCTTTTGTATCCATGTTTGAGCAAGAAAGATGATAATGTTTCATACCATTTTCTTGGTGCTTGATGAAGGCCATACAAAGCTTTATCTAGCTTGTAGACTCTATGTGGGTAGTCAGGACCTTTAAAGCCAGGAGGTTGAGCCACATAGATTTCTTCATCAATTTTTCCATAAAGGAAAGCACACTTGATATCCATTTGATAGACAGTGAACTTCTTGTAGGAAGCATAGGCTAGAAATACTCTGACTGCTTCAATTCTTGCAACATGTGCAAAAACCTCATCATAGTCTATTCCTTTTTCTTGAGTGTATCTTTGAGCAATCAGTCTAGCTTCGTTTCTCATAATTATACCTCTGTCATCTAGCTTGTTTTTGAAGAGCCATCTTGTTCCAATTGGATGGCGTCCTTCAGGCAAATCAACAAAATTCCACACTTTCTGCTTTCTGAATTGTTGAAGCTCTTCCTGCATCGCTTCAATCCAGCAATTATCCTTTAGAGCAGCTGTTATGTTTGGAGGAACAACTTAAGATAGGAAGCAAGTAAACAAGCAAACGTTTGCAGCTCCCCCTTTGCTTCTTATAGTTCTTGCATTTAGGTCTCCAATTATATAGTCAGATGGATGAGACTTGTGAATTCTGGTTATTGAAACAGAATCAACCGGAATGGTTGATTCCAAGTTAGACATATCCATTGGAGTAGATGGATTCAGCTGTGATGATGAGTTAATGAAGTAATCAAAGTGTTCTTCATGTTTAGCATTTGAAATAACAGGATCTTCATTTGGTACATCAGCTGCATTATGAATATCTTCCGCAGGAACTTCTACGGAAGTGTTTTGTTCGTCTGTAGGAGTTACAAGAACATCTACGGATGGTATTTATTGGGCTGTTGACAAGTCTTATGAATGCAAAGGACCTCCTCCAATGTTTGGAGCATCTGCTGAAGTATTATTCATATCTCCAGATGAAGGATGATCATCTGCTGATGCATTGTCATTAACTGCGGATGGACGGTTGCCATCGGAAGTAGATCCATTTTGCTGAATTGGTGTATTGTTTGGTTCTTGATCCATGACACTTGAAGTTTGTGGTCTTGGAGGATCAGCTGATAGTGATACTTCATTCATATTTGGAGGAACAAACGGATAACATGTATCAGCAGATGCTGCATTGATCAAATACAAGAGTTAAATGAATCTGTTAATGCATCTATATCAAACAACCATGATGAACCTTTTACAGATTTTGTAAATACTTATTCATCAAATGAAACATTTGGGGTTTCTTCCATAATGTTATGTTGTGGAATGTAGATCCTATATGACTTAGATATGGAAGAATATCCAACAAAGAAACCATCATAGGCTTTCTCAGAAAATTTTCCCAATTGTTCCTTTGTGTTTAACACAGATACATGACACCCAAAAGCTTTAAGATATCCTATAAAAGGTTTTCTTTTGAATAAAAGCTCATAAGGTGTTTTGTTATATTGCATGCTATGTTCACAGCTTCAGCCCAGAATGTGATAGGCAATTGAGAGTCAGCTAGCATTGTTCTTGCTACTTCAATGAGAGTTCTATTCCTTCTTTCAGAAACTACATTTTGTTGTGGAGTTCTTGGTGCACTGAATTACGTTACTATGCCTTTATTCCTGCAAAAAGAATCTAAATCAGCATTAACAAATTCAGTCCCATTATCACTCCTGAAAATTTTAACTTTTAAATCAAGTTGATTCTCAATCTTGACCACAAAGTCCATTAATGTTTCAGATGTTTCACTCTTTTGTTTTAAGAAAAAGACCCAAGTGAATCTAGTGAAATCATCAACTATCACTAAACAATATTGCCTTTTTCCATTGCTCATCACATTGGTTGGACCAAAAAGGTCCATGTGAAGCAATTTGAGTGGTATAGCGTTGGTATTGATAATTTTGGATTTATGAGACACTCTATGTTGTTTTCCTTTATAACATGAAGAACAATGATTTGAACAATAAAACTCTTTCTTTGGTAGTCCATTGACTAAGTCATTTTTCACCAATTTATTCATATTCTTCATGTTGGAATGAACAAGCCTTCTATGCCAAAATTGAGATTCATCTTCTGAAGACTTTGATAGCAGGCATGTTTCATGGCTTGTGAGTGTTATGTTGTTCATATCCAAAACATATGTGTTTTCTTTTCTTGATGCTTTAAGAAGGATCCATTCTTCTGGAACTAAAAATCCTGGCTTAAGAATGTAACAATTAGTGTTATCAAATAATGTTGTATAATTTTGATCACAAATTTGAGACACACTTAATAAATTATACTGCAAATTTTCACAATAATTTACTTTCTCAAATTTGAGCACACCATTGGTTACCATTCCTTCACCAACTATTTTACCTCCCTTCTTATCCCCATCAAATGCCACATATGAGGCATTTTTATGCTTGAAGTCATGGAGAAGAGAACAGTTTCCTGTCATATGTCTGGAACAACCACTATCAACATACCACTTGTTGTCAGCTCTCCATGATTGTTCCTGCACGAAAAAATAAATCAATTAGTATTGACAACCCAAGCCTTAATGATCATAGGTTTGCCAGCAGTGTCTAAAATTGTTACTCCTTCATGAATCAGTCTTGAAGTTTCAGTATTAATTTCAGGCTTAATTGATTCATTTTGAGTTGGTAGTGGTGAGGATGATTTTGTTAAAGATGAGGTTGATAATTTTGAGTTTGGTTTCTTAATCTCTTCTTCCTTCACCTTGTCTTTCTTTGATTGATGCTTTGATTTTAAGATGAACCTTGATTTGTGAAAGTTTCATTATCTTTTGATTTTGATTGAGACACATTTGTTCCATTTTGAAAATTATCAAAGAAAGTATCATCAACACTTGACTTCTTGTCAGTCAAGTCCACCTTTTTGTGAGGTGTTTTAGACTGACTTGATGTTCTTTTCTTCAAAAGTTTGTCCTCAGCAGATGATTTCTGTTTTGGTTTAGTTTTTTTTTCCCTTTCTCTATTTTTAAATCTTCTTGACTTTCAGTGGATTGAGAGTATGATTCAGTCAGTTCAGCTTTAGCCTTCTTTGTGCTCTTTGTCTTGTTCTTTTTGTTAAAATAGCATTCCTAAGTTGATGATTATTTTTGTTACAGATTGCACAGTGTTTGTTGAAGTAGCAATCAGATGTCATGTTATTATTCATATTGCAAATGGAACAATAACTGCTGAAGTAGCAATCATCATGTCACACCCCCGCTAAGAGCGGAAACACGGGGATGCGAGTGAGACGGGATCGTCATAACACATGGTATGCGATAGAGAAGCAATATAAATATGATGACAAGCGTGTCATGACAACACCCGAACACAAATGGAGACTTGTGTCGCGTCTAGTCAGTAACCATGACAGCATAGTCATAAGCATAACATAGAAATGATCACATAAGCATAAATGATAACTTGTAATGTAAATTCCCACAACTCGGGAACAAGTGTACAAATGATCAAGTTTGATCAACCAAGATTAATGTTTAACAAAAGATGATAAGTCACAAAAATGCATCCTAGGGTCCCCTCTAAAAGGCAGCACTCCTTGAATCTTCAATTACCTTGATCACCTGAAAAGACATGCTCAAAACAGTCAACATAATTGTTGGTGAGCTTCGCAGGTTTTAAGTAATAAAAAGATGATAAGATGACAACAGCTTGTAAGTTTAAATAGAGTTACCGTAACTACACTTATGTGTAAACGGTTTACAAGATATAGATAGCTATAGCCAAACCTATACATCGGTTCCACACGGGAATTAATGGCTGTAAAGAAAGCATCTCATAAGTTTTACATGACGTAGCAAGGTCCACGAAGCGCATATGTATAGGTTACAACCAAGCCAATCCTTAGGTCCCATTACCGGGATTAATGGTTGTAATGGATGAGCGGCTTAGAAGAACCACACAGAAGAACCACACAGCCGATGCATCCATCAATAATAGCAATCATAGGTAGCATCAATCAACACATGATATCAAAGTAGTAGCGCATAGTAATGTAATACCACCAAGTAACATACAAGGTGGTAATATAGCATAGAGTCAAGTTTATATAGCATCAATCAACAAGATAAACAAGGTAAGATACTCATAAAAGTAGCAGCCATCTTCCACTAGGGAAGATGCTTGAAATCAAGTTAAGTAGGTGAGTATTCTTTTCCCCCAAGTTGAAAATATTTAAAAGGTTTTATAAGAGTAAAAAGGGGCTACGAAACTCATGGAATAGATGATAAGCATGTATGATGAATATTCCCAAAGGTAGAATGCTATTAATGGTCAAACACCTATTGACAGTTACTGACAAGCATTAATATGAGCATAAGGCATAAGATGACATTCGATTAGTTCGGGCTGTTTCGGTTCGGTCGTGGGTTGCACACATAAGCAGGCATACACATATCAGACCTTATGTAGATCCAAGTTTTAGGATTAGTCGTCATTGCTAATGACATCCGTATGGGGATCCCATTATTATAAAAGATAAAATGGGTTGTCAATAATTGTAAAAGGTTAGGTTATTTTAAATTGAAATAGTTTGTGCCTGTTGATAGTGTTGACTTTAATCTTTGTGGTCAAGCAATGACACTTTATTGATGTTACCTTATCATCGGAAGGCACTCAAAAAGGGAATTCACACATACACGCATCATCAGTCACACAACAGGACCAGACGCACGACTCAACCCTCCATTCGCACGAATGGACTTCAGTCGTACGAATCAGCTTCATTGGTACGATTAAACCTTCATTCGTGCGACTAAGCATTCAGTCGTACCATGCAACACCCAATCGCGCGACGCAACCTCCATACGCACGATTGAACCTTCATTCGCACGAATCAGCTTCATTCGTACGATTGAGCATTCGTTCGTGCGACTGGCCTTTCAGTCATGCGACTCACGCACAATCGCACACAATCTCATCCGCATTGACTCAATCGTACGCACATTCACTCGCATGGACTCAATCGCACACACATTCAATCGCACACACCCAAACGCATGACTCAGTCATGAGATTCACCCAACTGCATGGCTCAGTCACGCGACACACCCAGACGCATGAATCAGTCGTACGATTCACCCAATCGCACGGCTCAGTCGCATGAACAGACCCAGTCGCGAAGAACAGCAGAATCGCGACTGCCGAGTGCAGAGCAGTCTCCGACTGCTCCGTGCACTCGTTTTACACCCCAAGAACTTCCAGAATCCATATTCTAACATGTATAAACAAGAAACACACTCAGAAACGCAACACACAAGACCACACGACCTCATGTGCCCGGATGAACCCGAGCACCCGAAACCCTAGAAAACGCAGAAGTGAAACCGAGCAAGAAACAGGTCAACCAAGGCTATCTACCTGCTAGAAGCAAGTATTCACGATGATAACCAAGATTTGCCAGTGAAAACGCAAGAAAAGGAGCGGTTTTGGTGCTAGAATGGTGAAGAAGGTGAAGAAGAAGAAGAAGGTGAAGATGATGGTAAGAATGGGGGCTAGGGCTGGTTAAGAGGTATTTATACCCAACCCTAGTTCCACAAAATGTCGTGTTTAGTCCCCGCACCTTCCCCCCGGGTTCCCAAATTTTATTTCGGTTGAAACGACATTAATTAGGCTTGTTTTAATAATGATGAAAGATGTAGTTAATGATATTTATAATTTAAAAATGGTTTTATTTGTAACATTAGGTTTATATAAAAATGGTGCGTTCCATGATAACGGGGGCAATCTTAGAAAACGTTTTAAGATGGTGACAATGCAAGCTACGATAGCACAAGCATAAGGATAACCAAGCAAGCAAATATGATATCCATATAGATGGGTTACAGAGATGAGGAATGACCGATAACAAAAGTTAACCGAACACGTTAAATGACGGATCTTTGGTGACGGATGTCACAGTATCCCCCAGTTGACGGCATTTCATCCCGAAATTCAACTGGTGCTAGGACCAAGAGTGTCATCCTCGAATAGATGTGGGTATTTAAGCCTCATCTGATCTTCACGTTCCCATGTAAACTCTGGCCCTCGTTTAGAATTCCATCTTACACGAACAATAGGTATCTTACTGCGCCTCAACCTTTTGACCTTTCGGTCCATGACCTCAATGGGTTCCTCCACAAAATGAAGGCTTTCATCAATCTTGATATCCTCAATAAGTACGTGAAGTGATTCGTCGGCTAAACACTTCTTAAGGTTCGATACATGGAAAGTATCATGTACACTGTTAAGCTCTTGTGGCAACCTTAATCGGTACGCCACCGGACTGATTCTTTCTGTAATCTCGAATGGTCCAACATATCTTGGGGCTAACTTCCCTTTCTTTCCAAACCGAACGATCTCTTTCCAAGGAGAGACCTTAAGTAACACTCAATCCCCAACGTTAAACTCTAGCGGCTTCCGACGGTTGTCGGCGTAGCTCTTTTGGCGATCTCTAGCAGCTTTAAGTCTGTCTTTGATTTGGAAGATCTTATCGGTTGTTTCTTGAATGATTTCGGGGCTTGTTAACTGACTTTCACCAATCTCGGCCCAACATAACGGTGATCTACATTTCCGGCCATACAACGCTTCGAACGGTGCACACCTAATACTAGTATGGTAACTGTTATTGTAGGAAAACTCGATCAGCGGTAGATGAGTATCCCAACTGCCACCAAAATCAATGACACATGCCCTCAGCATGTCCTCAAGCGTCTGTATTGTTCGTTCACTTTGGCCATCTGTCTGGGGGTGATAGGCTGTACTCATGTCTAATCGAGTGCCCATCACTTTCTGTAGTGTTTGCCAAAATCGTGAAGTAAATCGACTGTCTTGGTCGGATATGATTGACACCGGCACCCCATGCCATGTCACGACCTCTTTGATGTACAACCTTGCTAACTTATCCATTTTATAGTCTTCTCGGATAGGCAAGAAGTGAGCGGATTTTGTCATTCGATCCACCACGACCCATATCGAGTCGTGTCCGCTTGGCTTTCTCGGGAGTTTGGTAATAAAATCCATAGTTATGTTCTCCCATTTCCACTCAGGAATTTCAGGTTGCTGTAATAATCCCGATGGTTTTTGATGTTCAGCCTTAACTTTCGAACATGTCAAGTATCGGCTTACATACATAGCAATGTCTTTCTTCATGCCTGGCCACCAGTATAGATCCTTAAGATCGTGATACATCTTGTCTGCACCAGGATGAATAGAATATCATGTCTCGTGTGCTTCCTCCATGATCAGGGTACGAACGTCTCCCCATTTGGGTACCCATATACGATTCATGAAGTACTGTATACCATCATCCTTGCAAATCATCTGTTTATCTAACCCTCAGAATTCTTCTCCGGCAAGGTTTTCTTCTTTCAATGCCTTACTTTGTGCAAGTTGGATCTGAGCCTTCAAGTTCGTTTGAATAGTCAATCCCAAGGCTCTAGCACGTAGTGGTTTCACAAGTTCTTTACAACTTAGGGCATCAGCCACCACATTTGCTTTCCCCGGATGATACCGGATTTCACAATCGTAGTCACTAAGTAACTCCACCCAACGTCGCTGACGCATATTGAGTTCTTTCTGATTCAGGATGTGTTGAAGGCTCTTATGGTCTGCGTAGATGATGCATTTGGTTCCATACAGATAGTGCCTCCATATCTTAAGTGCAAATACTACAGCGCCTAACTCCAAATCATGAGTTGTGTAGTTCTTTTCATGCACCTTGAGTTGTCACGATGCGTAGGCAATTACCTTGTCTCTTTGCATTAGCACACATCCCAATCCTTGATATGAAGTATCGCAGTATACCACAAAATCATCAGTTCCGTCTGGGAGGGACAGTATTGGAGCGTTGCACAGCTTTTCTTTCAACGTCTGGAAAGCTCGTTCTTGTGCATGTCCCCAATCAAACTTCTTGTCTTTCTGGGTTAGCAGCGTTAACGGTTGTGCGATCTTCGAAAAGTTCGCAATAAAACGACGGTAGTATCCAGCCAATCCTAGGAATTGCCGTATTTCTGAGGGTGTTTGGGGTGCATCCTATTTCTTCACTGCTTCAATCTTGCCGGGATCTACATGAATCCCGTTTTCATTAACCACATGCCCCAAACTTCTCGAAGCCAAAACTCCCACTTCAAGAGTTTAGTGAAAAGTTTCTCTTCTTGTAATAGACTCAGTATGGCCCGAAGGTGTTCCTCTTGGTCCTCTTTCGAACGAGAGTAGATAAGTATATCGTCTATGAATACGATCACGAACTTATCCAAGTAAGGTTTGCACACTCGATTCATCAGATCCATGAACACGGCTGGTGCATTAGTCAGTCCGAACGGCATGACTAAGAACTCATAGTGCCCATAACGAGTCCTGAATGTTGTTTTCGGTATGTCATCCTTGAAAACCCTTAGTTGATGGTATCCAGAATGAAGATCAATCTTGGAGAAATACGAAGCTCCTTGCAGTTGATTAAATAAATCATCAATTCTGGGGAGAGGATATCGATTCTCCATAGTCAACTTGTTCAACTCGCGATAATCGATACACATGCAGAACGACCCGTCTTTCTTTTTGACAAATAAGACCGGTGCTCCCCATGGTGAATGGCTCGGTCGAATAAAACCCTTCTCCAGGAGCTCTTGTAATTGTCTAGATAACTCTTGCATTTCGAATGGTGCTAACCGATGCGGTGATTTTGCTACCGGCGTAGCTCCAGGAACCAACTCTATACGGAATTCCACCTGTCGTGGAGGAGGCAAACCCGACAAGTCATCAGGTAATACATCCGGATAATCTTGTACTACAGGAATATCTACCAACTTGTTGCCTTCTTCTTTCTTTTCCATTATATGGGCCAGAAATGCGTAACACTGCTTTCGTAAACATCGACGCGTCTTCATGCTAGAAATAATCTTTAGAGTTCTTCCCGGTCGTTCCCTTTGAATCCTGAGTATCTCCCCGTCTGTCATGGGGATTCGTACTACATTCTCCCGACAAACAATCTCGGCTCCGTGTTTCGACAACCAATCCATCCCCACAATCACATCAAAACTTCCCAGTTCAAAAGGTATTAAGTCTATATCAAAGGCATAGTTTTCCAATATCATCGAGCACTTTCTAATAATCTCATAGGCCTGTACAACTCTACCATTGGCCATTTCTACAAAGTAGGTAGTTTCTAGCCTACTGGGGTTCAAGACAAGCATGCGAGCAAATTCGGAAGGTATAAAACTATTATCTGCTCCAGTATCAAACAGTATAGATGCGAAGTGGTGATTGAGCAAGTATGTACCCGTAACGACATTCGGGTCCTGACGGGCGTCATTTGATCCAATAACGAACGCACGTCCTCTGGCAGCATTTCCTTGATTCCCTTGGCCTAGATTTCCAGCTATGGCCATCACTTGTGGTTGATTGTTTGCTTGCTGACCCTGCGCTCGATTTAGTCTTGGGCACATGTTTCGGTAGTGACCCGGGTTCCCACACTCATAACAGACCCTGGCATTCCCGGCGGGGTTAACCGCGTTGACGGGTGCCACCAGGTTCGGCGCCACTCTGCAGTCTCTCGCTTGATGCCCCGGGCGTCTACAGTTCAGACACACCCGACACGACATTGCTAGGTGATGATGAAGGTTGCACCTGTCGCATTTCGGGTGCGGCCCAACATATTCTTTCTTTCCTTGAGTCACAGCTTAAAATTTTAGGTCGTCTTGGCCTTCTTATCAAACCTTACGGCATTAGACCGGCTCGTTTCCCCAGCCTCCTTTCTCTTCTCTGCTCCCCTACCCAACATCCCTGTTCTTACTATCTCGTCAGTTAGAGCGCCAACCTTTAGAATTGCACTCTGAATCGTAGGAGGAGCAGCTGCTGTTACCAATGCTCAGATTTAAGGCGCGAGTCTCCAAATATACCTTTTAATCCTCTTCGATTCCGGAGTTACCAGATGTGGAACCAATCTTGCCAACTCGTGGAATCGATCAGTATAAACTGCATGCCCAGCCCCCACCATAGCATGATTCCAGAACTCATACTCCAGTTTCTGCATTTCGTTGAGGGGGAAGTACTCCTCAGTGATCAAAGCTTTGAACTCATCCCATGACATCCGTATCATGGATTCTCTTCCTCTAGCTTGAACCTGGGTGTTCCACCAGGTTAGTGCCTTGCCCTACAATGAACACGTGGCATACTTGATTCTTTGACTGTCGAGGCACTCACTGATATCGATCACTGCCTCCATCTTTTCAAGCCACCTAGTTAGGGCTATCGCCCCACTTTTCCCATCAAATTCTTGGGGTTTGCATACCACAAATTCCTTGTAGGAACATCCTCGTCTTGTATTATCGACCCCAGTTTCGTTCCCAGTTGTTCCGCCAACCCCAGTGTCTTCCCCTGTTCCTTGGTTATGCTCATGGTGAGTATTATGATCCCCGTGGATATTACAATTCAGAAGAGTGTCGCTCACTTGAGTCACTATAGTTGGAATCAGTGCGGCTAGCTGCTGAGCAATCATAGCGGCTATATCAGGGTTTTTTGTTCCCTGATTGTTGCCAGTAGGAGCACCACCTATTCTTGGTGGTCTACCCCTACCTCTTCCTTATGGGGTCTCGCCTTTATGATTTGTACTACGGGTGACTTTTCGAGGCGACATCTTCTAATCATAAAAAGGAGTAAACATGTAAGCTTTAGTAAACATGTAAACCTCAGTCACTTGAAGATACATGTATGATTCCACTCGTCAAGTTCCAACAATCCATGCTTCAGTCAATCATGACCATCACGTAGCTTGGTTTAAGCACATTCTTAGTATACCGTGATGCTTATATATGGGGTTCCCCATAGCGTTCCCACCACATCCACGATATACCTAGAATGATGCCTAAACCACTTACCTGACATCCAATTTTCCTTAGCATCATCCCAATGAATCATATAACGTATGTGTAGTGAGTATCGTCACTCCTCTACATTTCTTGAAGTCCACTTTCATTCTAAGTATTAAATCAGTTCCTTAGCCACTGAAATGCTAAGTGGAGAAATGTTTCATGGAGAATAACATCAATGTCATGATTGGAAATACCATGAAGGCTCTAAGTAGGACAAGACATAGGTAATAGTAGGTGTTAGTAATGTTTTGTTACCCTTAACAAGGTCTTACTATAATTATGATCCTAGCAACCCTAGGGTATAGAATAGGAACTAGTGATACTCGTGATCGTTACCTCATGGTAAGATTAGCCAGACTTCTCACGCACTGCAAATTACAATTACGTGTGCACCCGAAATGGTAATTTGCCTTGCATGGTCACCCTTAGCTTCACCTACCACAAGTTAACATCATAGTATTGACAACATTCATCAAGTACGGTTCATGTATTGTCCTCATGTCCATGAGCCAATAGTATTCCAATAGTAGTATGTGATAGTATATAAACTCCAAGCACATAAACGCAATTAGTCTAACAATAGTTGCCTATCCTTCATGCTTTCAGGATCTCAGGCACGCTATCTTAGGGTTGGATTTAGTACTGGAGATCGACGCTATGCATGATCTGTGAAGTTTCCCCTCAGTTTGGGTATTCCGACCTAATGGTATAATGTAGTACGTATACATATGTAAGATTCTAGTATAAGGTATCCCGTGAAGAAAGACTAAGAGTAATAGTGTCTTCCTCAGGATGATCAGATAACAAGCATGTATGTATAGAATCATGTATAGAGACAAGAAACAAGTATAGAGGAACATACATGTAACATCAAATGCAAGCCAGTCCTAGCATGCATTCTACATGAAGGTTCCTAGGTTATAGTCTAGGTCAAGTGAATTGCCTAATTCTCTATAACCAATGGCTCTGATACCAGTCTGTCACACCCCCGCTGAGAGCGGAAACACGGGGATGCGAGTGAGATGGGATCGTCATAACACATGGTATGCGATAGAGAAGCAATATAAATATGATGACAAGCGTGTCATGACGACACCCGAACACAAATGGAGACTTGTGTCGCGTCTAGTCAGTAACCATGACAGCATAGTCATAAGCATAACATAGAAATGATCACATAAGCATAAATGATAACTTGTAATGTGAATTCCCACAACTCGGGAACAAGTGTACAAATGATCAAGTTTGATCAAACAAGATTAATGTTTAACAAAAGATGATAAGTCACAAAAATGCATCCTAGGGTCCCCTCTAAAAGGCAGCACTCCTAGAATCTTCAATTACCTTGATCACCTGAAAAGACACGCTCAAAACGGTCAACATAATTGTTGGTGAGCTTCGCAGGTTTTAAGTAATAAAAAGATGATAAGATGACAACAACTTGTAAGTTTAAATAGATTTACCGCAACTACACTTATGTGTAAACAGTTTACAAGATATAGATAGCTACAGCCAAACCTATACATCGGTTCCACACGGGATTGATGGCTGTATAGAAAGCATCTCATAAGTTTTACACGACATAGCAAGGTCCATAAGCGCATACGTATAGGTTACAACCAAACCAATCCTTAGGTCCCATTACCGGGATTAATAGTTGTAATGGATGATCGGCTTAGAAGAACCACAGAGAAGAACCACACAGAAGAACCACACAGCCGATGCATCCGTCAATAATAGCAATCACAGGTAGCATCAATCAACACATGATATCAAAGTAGTAGCGCATAGTAATGTAATACCACCAAGTAACATACAAGGTGGTAACATAGCTTAGAGTCACGTTTATATAGCATCAATCAACAAGATAAACAAGGTAAGATACTCATAAAAGTAGCAGCCAGCTTCCACTTGGGAAGATGCTTGAAGTCAAGTTAAGTAGGTGAGCATTCTTTTCCCCCAAGTTGAAAATATTTAAAAGGTTTTATAAGAGTAAAAAGGGCTACGAAACTCACGGAATAGATGCTAAGCACGTATGATGAATATTCCCAAAGGTAGAAGGCTATGAACGGTCAAACACCTATTGACAGTTACTAACAAGCATTAATATGAGCATAAGGCATAAGATGACATTCGATTAGTTCGGGCTGTTTCGGTTCGGTCGTGGGTAGCACACACAAGCAGGCATACACATATCAGACCTTATGTAGATCCAAGTTTAGGATTAGTCGTCATTACTAATGACATCCGTATGGGGATCCCATTATTATAAAAGATAGTGCTTGTTAAATATTTGTAGACCCAAATGGGTTGTCAATAATTGTAAAAGGTTAGGTTATTTTAAATTGAAATAGTTTGTGCCTGTTGATAGCGTTGACTTTAGTCTTTGTGGTCAAGCAATGACACTTTATTGATGTTACTTTATCATCACAAGGCACTCAAAAAGGGAATTCACACATACACGCATCATCAGTCATACAACAGGACCAGACGCACGACTCAACCCTCCATTCGCACGAATGGACCTTCAGTCGTACGAATCAGCTTCATTCGTACGATTGAACCTTCATTCGTGCGACTAAGCATTCAGTCGTACCATGCAACACCCAATCGCGCGACGCAACCTCTATACGCACGATTGAACCTTCGTTCGCACGAATCACTTCATTTGTACGATTGAACATTCATTCGTGCGACCGGCCTTTCAGTTGTATGACTCACGTACAATCGCACACAATCTCATCCGCATTGACTCACTCGCACGCACATTCACTCGCATGGACTCAATCGCACACACATGTAATCGTACACACCCAGACGTATGACTCAGTCGTGCGATTCACCTAATCGCATGGCTCAGTCGCGCGACACACCCAGACGCATGACTCAGTCGTGCGATTCACCCAATCACACGGCTCAGTCGCATGAACAGACCCAGTCATGAAGAACAACAGAATCGCGACTGCCGAGTGCAGAGCAGTCTCTGACTGCTCCGTGCACTCGTTTTACACCTCAAGAACTTCTAGAATCCATATTCTAACATGTCTAAACAAGAAACACACTCAGAAACACAACACACAAGCCCGCACGACCTCATGTGCTCGGATGAACCAGAGCACCCGAAACCCTAGAAAACACATAAGTGAAACCGAGCAAGAAACGGGTCAACCAAGGTTATCTACCTGATAGAAGTAAGTATTCACGATGATAACCAAGATTTGCCAGTGACAACGCAAGAAAAGGAGAGGTTTTGGTGCTAGAATGGTGAAGAAGGTGAAGAAGAAAAAGAAGGTGAAGATGATAGTAAGAATGGGGCTAGGGCTGGTTAAGAGGTATTTATACCCAACCCTAGTTCCACAAAATGTCGTGTTTAGTCCCCGCACCTTGCCCTCGGGTTCCCAAATTTTATTTCGGTTGAAAAGACATTAATTAGGCTTGTTTTATTAATGATGAAAGATGTAGTTAATGATATTTATAATTTAAAAATGGTTTTATTTGTAACATTAGGTTTATATAAAAATGGTGTGTTCCATGATAACAGGGGCAATCTTAGAAAACGTTTTAAGATGCTGACAATGCAAGCTACGATAGCACAAGCATAACGATAACCAAGCAAGCAAATATGATATCCACATAAATGGGTTACAGAGATGAGGAATGACCGATAACAAAAGTTAACCGATCACGTTAAATGACGGACCTTTGGTGACGGATGTCACACATCAGTATTATGATTTTTCATATCACACCACTTGCAATACATTTCCTTAGCTTCTTCTTCAGACTCATCTATCTTCTTTTTCTTATTCAGCATGTGAGTCCTCAATCCTTTTCCAATGGAGCACTTGATTTGTTCTTGCTTTTGCTTGAAGCACTATTCTTGTTTAACTTTTGATGACTTTTGTTTCTTGAGATCCAACACTTTTGATTAGATTTGTTGTCAGTTTCTCTCTTTAGTACCTCCTCCGTAGATTTGGTTTTTGCTTTCCGTAGATGTTCTACGGATTCAGCAGATTTTGCCATCTGCAGATCTTCTACTGAAGTATTTTTCTGCTACTTCATTGCTGATTGTTTCTTCTTACCTTTATCTATGTGGGATAAAGGTACCTCCTCAGCAGATCTGCACTCATCAACTCCTTTTGTTGAAGAATTTTTATGCTGATTAAGTTCTTGAAGTCCTTCATTTAGTTGAGCGATCCTCTTGCAGATAGTCTTCAGCATGTTTCTTTGTTTTGGAGGATATTGCAGTTTTGATTCTTCAAGTACTTTTGGAAAAACAGTTTCAACAGCAACATTCTTACTAATGTTCAGTTGATCATCATCATGTTTGTCAGAATCATCCAAGTCATCATATTTATCAAACTCAAATTCTGAGTCAATGTGTTTAAAGTTTCTGATTTAGAAGACTCAGTTTCACTCACCTCAGTTTCAATGTTAGTGTTTTGCTGATTAGATACCACCTGTGAATCCAAGGATCACAATTAGGAATTATGAGTATTAAAATAAGAACACGTCAATGAATGCGGAATAATCATTAACTGTTGTTTAATTTTTTTAATTTTTAATATCAACTATTAAAAGCTTGTTATGATGAACACAATTATGTATACGTAATAAATAAGCAGAGATGAATTAATTCAAATGTATTTCATTAATACTGAATAATGATTACAAAGAATAATCAAGAATGCTATGAACAATGATTCTTCGAACGTATTGTTGTTGTTGATGTGACGGCGACTAGGGTTTGATTGGTGATGTGATGTTTGTCTGCCGTAATATTGCTTATTGTGTTCTTCCTTTGATGTGAAACCTAGGACTCATATTTATAAGCAATTATGAGTCAGTTAAAGAAACACCGGATCTCTTGGGATTTGAAATTGACTGATTGACTTGTCGAACTTGTTGAACTTGTCAAATTCATACAAGTGTCTTCGTCTTCCGTAGGAATCTTGTCTTTCGTAGAAACTCTTGTTCTTCCGTAGGAAACTTGTCTTCCGCAGGAACTCTTCTTCTTCCGTAGGAGCTTGTACTTCCGCAGGAGTCTTCATTTTATCTTAAGATCATGTGGATACTGATGTTCATCCATTGGAAGTCTTGTAAGAAACACATCTGCGGATTAACAAAGTTGTTCATATATATATATATATATATATATATATATATATATATATATATATATATATATATATATATATATAATATATATATATATATATGGGTTAACCTATATACTCAATGCATATTTATATACTGATAGTCAGTTACAATCATTTATTACAAGAATTGATTAAAGTTCGAAGCCTATACAAATTAATCTAGACCTATTCTCTCTAGATCAGCAAAGGTATTTTGGGATGACACGTGCCAACACCATAATCATTCTCACAAAATTTTCTCGCATCTCTCTCCTATTAAATGATTACCTTAATTACTAATAATATTATTTAATATTTTTTTAGATTTAATAAACTAATAAAGAGATCTATTTATTAATATTATTCCAAATAAATATTTTTTATAAAATAATTAATTTATTTAAAGCATAAGACTTTTTTTAAAATATAAAATATTTTAAAATTGGTACTTTTATATAGTTAATTTTTTAAAAACAAAAATAATTAAATATGGGAGTTATAATAGAAGATTTTTAAAAATGATTTTTTATACAGTTTGTTTTAGAACAAAATATTTATTTTTTTTGAAAAAAATTAAAAACAACTATTTAAAAGTTGATATCACTGTTTTATTACTTATAGTCATTTCTAATATAAAATTTCAGTCATATCATATCTTAAAATGTTTTTTCATAATTAATAAAATTTATTCTATTAAATTTTTATTAATTCAACCCGTGTAATACACGGGTTTAGTATAGCTAGTGTGTATATATGTATTTATATGTATGTGTATATATATGTATATATATGTGTATATATATGTATATATGTAATATATATATTTATATATATGTATTATACATATATATACATATATAGATATGTATATATGCATATATGTGTATATATATATGTATATATATGTATATATCTATATGTATATATTATATATATACATATATATGTAGATATATACATATATATATATATATATATATATATATATATGAATGTATATATATATACATGTATATCTTCCTACTTTATTAAAAAGGTACCTTGGGATGACACGTGGCAACACCATAATCATTCTCACAAAAATTTTCTCACCTCTCTCTCTTATTAAATGATTACCTTAATTACTAATAATATTATTTAACACTTTTTAGATTTATTAAATTAATAAGAGATCTATTTATTAATGTTATTTCCAAATAAATATTTTTTATAAAATAATTAATTTATTTAAAGCATAAGACTTTTTAAAAATATGAAATATTTTAAAATTGGTACTTTTAAATAGTTAATTTTTTAAAACCAAAAATAATTAAATATGAGAGTTATAATAGAAAATTTTTAAGAATGACCTTTTTATACAGTTTGTTTTAGAACAAAATATTTATTTCTTTTTGAAAAAAATTAAAAATAAAATTTTTAAATATTGATATCACTGTTTATTACTTATAGTCACTTCTAATATATAATTTCATTCATCTCATACCTTAAAATATTATTTTATAATTAATAAAATTTATTATATTAAATATTATTTATTCAACTTGTGTAATACACGGGTTTACTATAGCTAGTGTGTATATGTATGTGTATATATATGCATATATATATGTATAGATATATGTATTTATACATATATATACATATATAGATATGTATATATATAAATAAGTATATATGTGTTTATATATGTATATATATGTACATATCTTTATATATATATATATACATACATACATATATATATGTATATATGTACATATATATGTATATACATATATGTGTATATATATATGTATATATATGTGTGTGTGTGTATATATGTGTATATATATATATATATTATAATATATATATATATATATGTGTGTGTGTGTATGTATATATATATATATATGTGTGTATATATATGTATATATATATATATATATGTATACATATATATACACACACACACAGATATATATATATATACACACACACATATATATACATATATATATACTAGTAGGAGACCGCGCAATGCGGCGGCTCAGAAAATTTACAACCATATACTCGTTTTCTGTTAGGTTATTAATCCTTTTAATGATATACTGTATTATACGTCTATCTACTAGTTTTCTTATTCATAGCATCTGTATAGTATATTAATGTCATTACTCTTATAGATTTAAATTGTCATGAAGGCTAATAGCAAAAGTGTCCATGGGATGCGATGGGTTTTTATTATATGTAAATTACAATTTGTTTACAACTCTCATGGCGTCTTGTTAGGTTTCTTCTTAGTTTTCATTTGCTTGAACGATTTCCACAACACGAAATAGGTTAAAACACATAAATTTAAATGAAATTATTGGGTTTCAAATGAATGTATTTTACCAATCATGATCTAATGATGACAAGTAAGCTTGGATTCTTTATCTTAGAACAATTAGTTTCCGTATTCACAATCACTATCAAGGTAATAAGCATGAACTGTGAAAAGCGACATCAATGTAGGTCGAATTAGTGACTACAAATTTTTAGTTAATGATGAAAAATAGGAGTTAGAAAATATAAGCTACTTGATACATTGAAGATATGAGAAAAAATAGAGATGATTTTGCAATGAAAATAGATATCTCTCATAAAATGGGGTAAATTAGTAATAGTATCAAGTCACAGTGATCGGGTAATTCAAACACTTCCTTACTAAATGAAAGTCCTATGGAAACATGTAATGTCAACTTTCTTTTAGTTTTTTAGCTAACATGCATGTTAATAGTTAAATAAAACCATTAACCATTACAAAATTGGATTCAATTGTAGCGACAAATTAATTTTTTCTTTTGTTTAACACTAAGGGAGGTCGGAGGAGGGGGCACTACCATAGTGTACCCTGGACTACCAGAAAATCCACCAATTACACACAGATTGTAACACCCGGAGATTTGTCATTTAAAAAAAAAAGAAGCACAAGTAGAGGGGTTAAAGTGTAAATAGGATAAAATAATATTATTATTTTGTTTAAAAGGTGGCATGGCCGCTCACACTTTCTGCACACCCACTGCTTTGAGCATTTAGAGAGAGAAAGCAGGTTTTTCTTTGGTTCTAGCGAGAGACAGAGTAGCTAAACTCGACCTTGGTAAGTAAATTTTGTATAATTAGCTCAGTTTGTTTGTGTTTTGACTATGAAACCGAGAATATATGTTCTTATGTGTATGTGTGTTCGGGTTTGTGTGTTTTAGACACATATAGGTGTTTGAATTCTTTGGAAAAGTTCAAGTTGGAAAGTTAGAGACTTGAAAGTAGCTAAGGTGAGTTTCTAGACCCCATGTTTACATGTTTTAAAAGTTTTCGGGGCTGAAAATGCATGTAAATAATTTTTATAAAAGTTGTATGTATAATTGTATGTTTTAATGCATGTATGTTAATGTTTTGTGGTTGTGCATACTAAGTTAAGGCTTAGAATGAGAGTGTAAGGCTTAGAACATGCTAAGATTATGTTTGGGACTGAAAAATGTGTTAGAAACATAATTATTAGTGTTCATACGCCCACAAAGGGCCCATGCTAAGATTATGTTTGGGACTGAAAATATGTTAGAAACATGCTAAGTAAGGTGATGGGCCAAACAGTAGCTTATGTGCCTAGAAAGTGGCTTAGAATTACTAAGTGTATGATGATGCGCCTAAGTGTTTGATGAAACACCCAAGTATAGGGGTGATGCGCCCCAATAGTGCTTATGCGCCTGAACAATATATGCGCCCAAGAGTTTATCAGAAACAACTAAGTGTAAGATCATGTGCCCAAATAGTGCAGAAACGTCTGAACAAGCCTTATACGCCTTCATAGTGTTAAAGCGCCTAACACTTAGAAAAATTTCCTGAATTTTGGAGAAATCAGATTGAAAGGATCTCAGTCTCTAGTTTGATCAATTAGGTTGTATTCGCAACGGATTTAGCACAAGAATTAAGCAAATTATACTAAGAACACAAGAGATATATCAATGTAACAGTAGGTTATAGAGAAAGAGAAGAATTCTGCAAAAAGGTGTTTTCTATTAGATCACACGCTTCGGCAAGGATTACAATTAGGTCATCTTCCTTTTATAGGAAGAATGACGTCAGCTGATGTCACTTGATAGTGACATCAAACCGTTATTCTAACAAACTACTGAAACTACCTTAACTACTGAAGATGTCAAACAGCTGACATCTCCTTACAAAATGCTAAGTGTTAAACTTATTACAACAGTTGAAAAGAAACTACTGAAAACTACAACGACTGAAGAACATACTCTTCAGTCATTTACAAACTACTAAAATAGAAAATACAACTACTGATAAGAAAAGCTGAAAGATAAACCATCATAACAACTGAAGAATACTTCTTCAGCTGTTATGACAAACTCTGAAGCTTCAGTACTTGTCTTCAGACTTTAACTTCAGATGTTTCATCAGCTGATGACTTCAGTAGTTGTCATCAGCTGATGTCTTCAGTCTTTGTCTTCAGTCTTTGTACTTCAACTGTTGATCTTCAGTATTTTGATCTTTAGCTGATAGTCTTCAGTACTTGAGTCTTCAGCACTTGAGTCTTCAATACTTGTGTCTTCAGTACTTGAGTCTTCAGTACTTGAGTCTTCAGTACTTGTGTCTTCAGCTAATGTTCTTCAGTACTTTGATCTTCAGCTGTTGAGGCTTTCAGACTTTGTCAAACAGCTGATGATGCTTTCAGCAATTGTTTTGATGTCTTGTAGGACTTAGAGGTTTTTTTGATCTGGCTCATTGGTTCTTTTGGTCCAACAAACTCCCCCTGAACCAATACAGCCAAAACCTCTAAGCTTATTGTTGGTCCCACTTATTGTGGCAGAATGATTGGTCTATTTCCTTCTGGATCAGCTCAGAAGTTGACCCATATAAGCACTGACCTGGGAAGTGGTCTCAAGGATCTGATTGGCATAGTATGGATGGGAACTCTGTTTTGGAAAACTGGACACAGAGTTGTTGTCCCATCCATGAGACCTACTTCCTAACTTTGAGCCTGTAGGATTCTCTAGTGTAGGCTTCTAAAAACATTACTTGTTCCTCCATGGTAAGATTCTCTGCCTCACCCTCAAAAAATCCTTCAGGCCCACAGAGCTCTGAGATGTATTTGTCTGTTTACTATTTTTGAGCTCCATAGTTGTTATAGCCCTATAGGCAAACTCATCAGGGTGATTACCCTCTAAGAACAACTGGAGCTCATTTCTCCTAAGATTCTCAAACCTCTTGTAGACTAACCCCTTTTTAACCACCCTATTCTCCAACATCTTTTGTGGTGGCAGGTTAGCCTGATAGGTCTTCTTGAAATCTTCAATGATCTCCCAGGGTGATACTACAATGGCTAAGGAGATCACTTCATCTACAATCCTTTTTACTTGGCCATTGTATCTCAGTGGAATGTCTTTCTTAATGATCCTGTGAGACACCTGGGATCAGGCCAATACTCACTTTTTCCTTTTGAAATTGATATGTATGCCTTAAAGTGAATAATCTCAGAGCTTGTTTCCTCATATTCATGATTGATAAGGAAGCAGCATAAGCTTTATCTACTCTTTTCAACAGCTCATCATCATGTAGCCTATGCTACTGTTCTTCTTTAATTTTAACCTTCACAGCTTCCATCTGTGAGGCAGGAGTGATGGGTAAAGGTTTGGCTTTAGTAAAAAATAGAACTGTAGAGAGAGGCAGCCTATCTTCTTCCTCATCATCCTCTTCTTCTTCTTCTAGCCTCAGCACCCTTCTCTTCCTCTTCAAGGGTGCATCATCGGCTATAGGTTTGATGGTAAAGGGGTTGTTTTGTGGGTGGTGGTTTGGTTTTTGGTGTGGGAAATTGGGCATGCTGAGCTAGCAATTTAGATGTGAGAGAGGATTTGGTTTGTTTGGCTAACTCTATCCTGTTCCCATCATTGGCTTCACTAAGGGCTTCTATGATCAGTCCTTTAGTGAATACTTCAAACGAACAGATCTTGGTGGCTATTGCCAAGATGCTGTTCCTGGGCCATGATCTGATCTCCAGGACTGATCTCCCTAGATACTTCGAAATGAATCTTGTCATAGCCTCAAGTCTCTCTTTTTCCTCTTGGCTATAACAAGACCATCATATTCTATCTCTTTCACCTCCAACTTCCTATCTCTTGATCTAGCTCAGCAGTGTCCTTGTCAAAGCCTTGCCTGAACAGCTGATAATGATGTTATCCATTGACCTGCATGTTCAGCATCAGCCTCCTTGACAAGGATAGCTAGATCTTTCTCCTTCTCTCCCTTCTTCTTCTCCTTCTCCTCCCTTCTTCTTTTTGTATGTGACATGAAAGTCTTTTTGACTTTCAGTCACCTTTTTCCAATTCAGCACTCTCCTTCTCTTCTCCTTCTCCTTCTCCTTCTCCCTCTCAGTCTCCACCACCACTCCCCTCATATACTACCTCATCCTCCTCCTCAACTTCTTTCTCTTTCACTTACTCCTCCACTCTCTTTCTTAGCTTCACTGAAGTCTCCCCCTTTTTGGTTGCATGGTTGCAAGGGGTGACTGTCAGAAAGCTTCTTCATCACAACGCTTCCAACAAGGGCTGTATAGTAGAGGGAAGCCTCTCATCAAGGGTTTTTATCACAATATCTGTGATAAGGGGTGTGACAAGAGGCAAGGAATTTAAAAGATAGCAGCAATTGCTCAGGGGGGGTCTGTCCCTGAGAACTAGTGCCAGAAGCAAGGGTAGGTAGCTGAGTTTGTGGGAGTGGCGAGTGTTGTGAGACCTCAGGTGAATGTGCCATCTGTGTTGGTTTATGGTGGCAGATGGACTTTGGTCTTGAGTCATTTGGGCGAGTAGCTCTTTGAGTCTACTCACCTCATCCTCAAGAATAGTATTTTGAGCCACTATATCGTAGAAAAAGCTCAGGTCATCATCAGTTGTAACTGAATCACCTGACCTCCTGATTGAATCAGGATGTACATGTGCTGAGTGTGGCTAAGTGACCACATGTGCCCCTTGTTCTTGTACTAGGGACTTCCTGCCTCCGGATTGGATCCATCATCGGCAGTTGCCTCTGTGAGGACTTAGAGATGGTACCAACTTCTTCCTATTCATGTACTGATACAGGGAAGTGGCAGCCTCACCAGATTGTCCTATCTCCTTTGCCACACTTGGAGATGAGACATTTGATTCCCTGTGGTGGGGCTCCCATCAACACTTGTATCTACCCTCTCTGTGGTTGGAGTTTTCCCAGTTTTGATTGGTTCCGGGGGAGAGGGTGGAGTGTTAAGATGTCAATACTTCTGCAATTATGAATGTAGGGCTTTGAGGGGCAGTTGCAGTGGGAGATGGGTAGAACCAGTATGCATATGGGGAGATGTGTGCTTTTCAATGGCAACCTCCTCAGTGAGAAAGTTCCAGATGTGTGGCCCCCAGAAATGGTTGCATCAGCTCCTGTAGAGAGGATGCCTATGCGGTTGTGGTGGTGGGGTCGTGGTAATTGCTGGAGAATCATGCCAGCAATTACTTCCTGCCTTTATTATGCAGGGCCATCCTCAGGGTACTCATCTCCCTGAGTAGCCTTTTTGGGTTTCTTTGTTTGGGTTTGGTGGGGACTTTGGATTTTGAGGTGGAGGCTGTGGTTCCAGCTGCGTGGTTTTCGCAGCTTGGCAGCCTTTTTCAATGTTTGGTCAGTATTGTGCCTGGAGTATACCTCAGGCAATACAGCCATGGCAGGGACTCTAAGGCCAACAAGTCCCTCAGCATGTAGCTGGTTCTCTATTATGGCCATTATGAACCGTGGATATAGTATCCACGTTAGTAAAAGGTTTTTTGGCCATATCCTTAAGTTCCAAAAAGATTATTCAAAAAAATTTAAGTTTTGTTTCTCAAGGATAGAGAATAATACCTGCTGCCACCTTGATGACATTTGTCCCATGGGGAGGTCTTTGGGCTAAGCAAACATTTTCCATGTGGAATATAAGGCGTTCGGCATCATGGAAATGTTTCTTGAGCAGGTAGAGGCATGAAGGTCACCCTGATAGTCATGGTGTGCAAATGAAAGATCAGTGGTGCCTTTTGGATATTTGATTGGGGAAGGGGCATCATCCATTTTAGGGTTTGGCGGATGATTGCCGGATTGATAACCACCTTCTGGTTGTTGACGAACGACTGGAGAGAGACCTCGGTGTCGTTTTCTCCCAGTAAGGCGACGTTCGTCCAGAACTGTGTAAGGAATCGACATATATTGTGGGATTGAGAGGAAAGCCGTTTGGTAGGAGAATCGACCATGAGATCTATGGCGTTATGAAACTTGGTCCAAAATGGGGATTTGGTAAGGTAGGCGACACAGTTGTGTCTTGGCTTGAGCTGCATGGTCGCCATTAATGGTATGAGAGAGTTTCGAGTTTTTGAAATTTTAGGTTATGAGAGAATGAAAAGCTCTAAAGGTAGGGTTGGGTATTTATAGGTACGGATTGAAACGGTTGAAAGAAAACGACTGAAGGTTTGTGGTGTTAGGCATCAGTTGTTGAAACGATTAATGACATGGTTTTAAACCTTCAGAGGTTATAAACATCTGAGGACTTGGTGTTAGTCATCAGTAGTTGAAACTACTGAGACCGTGGTTTTGTCCTTCAGATGTTGCAAACGACTGAATGCTTGTTGTTAGTCATCAGTATTATAAACTACTGAAGACATGTTTTTCATCTTCAGACATTGTAAACAACTGAAGACTTGGTATTAGTCATCAGTAGTTGTAAACTACTGACATCAGTAGTTGTAAAACTGAAGACATGGTTTTGGCTTCAGTTGTTGTAAACAACTGAGGACTTGGTTTAGTCATCAGTAGTTGTAAAACTACTAAACATGGTTTTTGTCCTTCAGTTGTTTGGTATGAAACAGCAGAGAAAAATCAGCTGAAGAGTAAAGTTACTCATCTATTGTCGTCAATTCAGTTGTTTCATGCTGACCTCAACATTTACTCATCAGCTCTTGGCTGACTTTCAGATGTTTCATTGGCCGTCAGCTCTTTGAATATTATTCCCTCGACTGTGACATGTGATAGACCTTCTTGATTCTTGAGCTTTGAAAACTTCAGTACTTATGTGTAAGATTACACATCAGTACTTGTGAACAAAATTTTGTTCTTCAGTACTTATTTGTTTGAAAACTATACATCAGTAGTTGTAACTACATCAGTTGTTTTCAACAAATAATGTACTTTAGTACTTTGAAGCATTTTAGTCTTCAGTTATGAAAAATGCTGAAGACTAAATTACTCATCATTACTTATTTTTGACTTTTGCATACTAATGCTCATCAGTACTTGTGAGCTAAGAGCATCAGTATTAGTCAAATTATTCTAGCTGCAGCATACCAAGCCTTAGTACTAGATTTTGAAATGTGGCACTATCTAAAGCTTAGTAAATATGTCTACAAGCATCAGCACTAGGCACAACTTTGGATCAATCAGACCTTTTTCATAGCAATCTCTAATAAAATGATGTCTGATCTCAATATGTTTGGTCCTAGAGTGCGGACTGGATTTTTAACAATACAAAGAGCTGAAGCACTATCCATTAATAATGGAGTCTTAGTCTCTGTAATGCCATAATCCAAGAGTTGATTATGAAGCCAGAGTACCTGGGTACAACTTGCAGCAGCAATGTACTCAGCTTCAGCAGTGGATGTAGCAATTGATGTTTGTTTCTTACTCTGCCAAGCAAACCAGAAGTGGATTTTCTGGTAACTTTGCATCCTGCATAGTCACTATCAGAGAAAGCAACCAATTTGCA
This sequence comes from Flaveria linearis, assembly GCA_024085815.1. NCBI lineage: Eukaryota > Viridiplantae > Streptophyta > Magnoliopsida > Asterales > Asteraceae > Flaveria > Flaveria linearis. The sequence goes on along the minus strand of CM044012.1, from coordinate 9,116,896 downwards.
AGAATGCCTAGTAGAATACCAAAGACCTAGAGATTGGGTACCTTGCAAATATCTAAAGATCCTTTTGACTGCAATCAAATAGGATTCTTTAGGTGCAGCCTGAAATCTAGCACAGACACATGTTGCAAACATAATGTCTGGTCTAGAAGCTGTAGGTACATCAAGGACCCAATCATACATCTGTAAAGGGTTTCATCAACCGCTTTACCTTTCTGATCTGCTCATAGGAGTAGAACAGGGCTTACAGTTTTGTAAATCAAACTTATTTAACAAATCTTTTGTATATTTGGACTGATGAATGAAGATTCCATCAGTCCTTTGTTTGATTTGCAACCTAGAAAGAACTGTAATTCTCCCATAGCACTTATTTCAAACTTTTGCTTCCTTAGCTTAGTGAATTCATCACACAACTGTGGATATAGAGGATGCAAAAATTATATCATCAACATAAATTTGAACAAGTAGCTTATGCTGTCCCACATTCTTAATGAATAATTTTTTATCAATGGAGCCTCTAGTGAAATTATTCTGTAGAAGAAAATTAGATAATGTTTCATACCAGGCTCTAGGGCTTGTTTCAACCCATAAAGAGCCTTATCAAGCTTATACACCCAATCAGGATGTTTATTATCCTCAAAGCCTGGTGGTTGACACACATAAACTTCTTCTTTTATTTTACCATATAAAAAGGCACTTTTGACATCCATTTGAAAAACTTTAAGATTGTGAAAGGCATCATAAGCTAAGAACAATCTAATTGCCTCTAGTCTGGCTATAGGAGCAAAGGTTTCATCATAATCGATGCCTTCCTCTTGTGCAAACCCCTGTACAACCAGCCTGGCCTTGTTCTTGACAATTTGGCCCTTTCATCAGTTTTATTCCTAAACACCCATTTAGTGCCTATTGCACACTTACCTTGGGTAAAGGAACAAGCTCCCACACTTGCTGTTTTTTGAACTGAAGAAGCTCAAGCTGCATTGCTTCAACCCATCCATTGTCTCTTAGTGCAACATGATAATTCTTTGGCTCTTGCTGACTGATGAAGAGAGCATAGAAGTAGAAATTGGACAATTGACTCCTGGTTGAAACTCCAGCATTGATATCACCAATGATTTGAGACATTGGGTTATTCTTCAGCTCTTGATAGACAATAAGATCAGTGCAAGTGTTTGTAGGACCTTCAGTAACAGATGGTGATGTAGATTCTTAAACCAAGTAGGAGATGGTAACTCAAATGAAGTAGAGGATTCAGAAATCTCATCAGCATTTGTTGTGGATGGAGCTGCTGAAGCTACAGGAGCATTAGGTTTAGTTGACTCAGGCAGATGGTCACTAAACCTGAAAAGGTGAGTACCGGCTACATCATCATCAGTACCACCAGGTGGAGAACTGTTGACAGGAACAACAGCTGGAGGTTGATAAGGAACATATTGCAGTATGTCCAGATCAAATAACTCCACAGGGTTTTGTGGAATCTTGTCCTTTGGAGATTTATTAAACTTCACATGCAAAGTCTCTTCAACCATCTTTGTTCTGCAGTTGAAAACTCTGTATGCCTTGCAAGTTGATGAATAACCAACAAAATACCCTACATCCACCTTTGATTCAAACTTCTGGAGCGGATTGCTTGTGTTTAGAATGAAACAAGGACACCCAAAGGCTCTAAAAAGGAAATCAAAGGGGCCAAATGATGAAGTACTTCATAAGAAGTCTTCATCAACCTCTGATTCACTAATACTCTGTTCTGCACATAGCAAGCTGTGTTGACAGCTTTAGCCCAAAAGGTCAGTGGCAATCCTGAGTTAGTCAGCATTGACCTTGCAGCTTCAATAAGGGTCCTGTTCTTTCTCTCTACCACTCCATTTTCTTCAGGAGTTCTTGGAATGCTGAACTGCCTTTTGATTCCCTTTGATAGATAGAAGTCATCAAGTGTGTGATTTCTAAACTTTGTGCCATTGTCACTCCTCACACACTTGACTGGAAGGGAATACCGCTTCTCCACATATAACACAAAGTTCATTGTAGCTTTTGCAGCTTCATCTTTGGAGTGCAAGAAGAAAGTCCATACAAATCTGGAGTAATCATCCACAATTACCAGACAGTATTTCTTCTTTGCCATGCTCATCACTCTGACAGGACCAAAAAGATCCATGTGCAAAAGTTGTAAGCAGTCATTGGACTTTGGTTCTTCTATTGGAGGGAATGACACTTTATGTGTTTCCCCTTTAAACAAGCAGTGCAGTTGTCTTCACATTTGAACTCCTTCATAGGCAACCCTCTTACTAAACCATGGTGTATCAGCTGATTCATGTTTTTAAGATTCACATGACAAACCTTTATGCCATAGAGTAGATTCTTGAGGAGAAGCCTTGGAGAATAGGCAAGGATGGCCTTTTAGATCAATTTTCTTTGAAAGATCTAAGGCATAAACTCTTCCTGTCCTGTTGGCCTTCAGGAGAGTATATGCATCCAACACCTTGTCAATCAAACTCAAAACTTTGGATGACAGAATCCGACAGGTCTGGCTGGTGAAAAGGGCAACATGGCCTTTATCACATAGTTGACTAACACTCAAGAGATTGTACTTGAGATTCTCCACATGGTTAACATCATCAAACCTTATTTCCCCATTGGAAACAAAGCCTTTGCCGATGATGTAACCTTTTGCATATTGCCAAAGGAAACAAACCCCTTCTTTCCTTGAGAGTAGTCATTAAGAAGTGAGCTGCTTCCTGTCATATGCATAGATCCTCCACTGTCTACATACCAGATGCTTCTGTGGCATGTTGAAGAACCCTGCATTATCACAATAAGTTAGTTAGTTTTTGAGACCCAAACCTTTTTGGTTTGGGTCTGTTCTCATCAACAGATGTGACACTAACTAGTTTGTTATGTGTGACAGCCTGAGGTGAAGGAGATGGTGTAGAAGAGGAATCCTTTGGCTTGGATTTCCTTTTCTGTGGTTTCAGCACAGGAGCATCTAATTGGTTGACTCTTCCCATTAGATGTTGAACCATCATAACAAGCTGTGTCTGATTTTGTGATAAAGCCTTTAGCTCATCAGACACATTAGTGCTTGCTTGTGATGGATTCCTGTGTTGCACCATCTTCTTTTGAGCAACCTCAGCTGTTTCCTGATTAACCCCATCCTTCTTTTTGGATTTCTTCTTGGACTTAGGGTTTTAGGTAGGTTTGATGTTGCTGGTACAAACTTGGTCTCAAACTCAGTTTTCATTACATTCATTTTCTCTTTAATTTTCTCCTTTTGTTTGAGTTTGGAGCTCTTTTTGTACCAGCAATCATCAGTAAGATGATTGAACAAGCCACATATTTCGCATGGCTTCTGCTTCATCTTTAGTTGATCATCTACTGAAGAAGATAAAACTACTGAAGAGTTGTTCTTCAGCAATTTGTTATCAATACTTACAGTTTTCTTCCTTGCAGTACATGCTTTCCTGATATCTTCTTTAGTAGTTTTCAAACCCTTTCTACTTGCAGTTTTCTTCCCTTCAGTACTGGCAGTAGTTGGGGTTTGAACTTCAGGTGTTATCACTTGCTCTCCAGTACTTTTAGTACTTTTAGAGATAACACCTGAGTTGATCAACTTTTTGATCATGTGACAGTCAACATTTGAACCATCAGCTATTGTAGCATCAGCTGATTGGTTTTGTGAGGAATTAATGCTGACTTCAACCTCTGATGGTGCTGTATCAGATAGTAGGTCACATGATGAGAAGGATTGGTTATTGCTTTCTCCATCAGATTCTACTTCTGCTTTGGAAGTAAAATTTGTTGGAGGAGCAGTGTGATTATAACCAATGCCAAACTTCATATTGGAAGCTGATTGCTTACTCAGAAGCATTTCAAAACCCTTGCAGGATTGCACCCAGTGATCACACTCTACCTGGGTAGCTGCAAGTGTTTCCTTGAGGTCTCTGTACTTCTCTAGAAGTACCTCTTCCCTAGCCTTATCATCTTTGATTTGGCATTTAAGTTTATAAATCTCATCATTTTTATCAGTAAGCACAGACTCAAGTTCAGCTTTTCTTTTCGAAAGGGTTTGCTCTAGCTCAAGATTTTTTTCAATTAAAGCTACATTTGCTTCTCTAATAGATGCAAATGCAGCTATGCAAGATTCAGAACATAGCTTGGCTTTGGCCTCAGAAGATACCTGTGATGAAGCATTGGAGGATGACCCATCAGCAGACTCCAGGGCCATGAGAGCAAGGTTCCCAAAAGGATGATCACCACCATGTTGACCAGCACAGCACCAGGACAGTTGTTCATGACCAGATAAATTATCTGGTAAACTGCTCCAGTCAACAACTCCTAGGGTGAAGAAGTTGTGTTATTGAGGTTGAGATTGTTGATGAGATTGGGATGGTTGAGGCATAGGAAGAGCATGTGGTTGCTGAGCAGTGGGTGCTTGAACTTGACTTGACTGAGGCATGTAGTAGCAGGGGTTGGTATGGCATATGACCCTGAGGCACAAAGTATGCAGGTGATGCCTGAGCTGGTAATGAATGACCAGAATTGGTGGTATGTTGCCCTTTGTGCTGTGAGCTATTGCTTGGAAAAGTCACAAAGGGTGCAGAGAAGTTAGATCCAGATGATCTACACTCTCTAGCAAAGTGTCCAAGCCTATGGCACTTGTGACACCTCAACTTGCTCTTGTCCAGAGAGACCAGGAAATTTCCTGCCAGTTCTCTTGTAGAACTTTTGAGATTTGATATTTATCATTGCTATTTGACTCAAAATATCCATCTCTTCTAGATCATCATCTGGAATGCCCTTCAAGTCCTCCATCAGAAAGCACAGGTTATCACTGCTACCTCCTGAACTACCATCAACACCAACAAAAGCATGTTCAGAATTGGTAGAGAAATCAATATGCTCATCATAGGCACTCTCTGATGTAGCATATTCTGACTCTTGACCTATCAGTGCAGCATTGCCTGATACAAAGTCATCAGTGAGCTTGCCAGAGGTGGACAACTTCCTTTTCTGCTTTACCTCTCTCTTAAATGTAAGCAGTTTCCCATGAAGTTGGGTGAGAGATAGAGTATCCAGATTTACACTAGAGCATAGGACAATGGTATAAGTGTCCCATCTCTCAGGCAGGGATCTGAGGAAACGGTTGTTCATCTGATTATTGGAATACTCTTGTTTAACCATTTTCAGCTCAGAAATAAGACAAGAGAAACGCTCAAACTGTTGAGTCAGTGTCTCACCCTTCCTATGAGAGAATGTCTCATATTATTGGGCGAGGATTTCCCTATTATTTGCTAAGACCTCATTGGTTCCTCCAAATTGTTCCTTCAGAGCAACCCAGAGATCATGAGCAGTTTCATGATGCATCAGCCCTGAATAGATTTCATTAGGCAGTGTCATGGCCAGAATTCCATGGGCTTTAGCATCAATCTCGAACAGCTTAAGATCTTTGTCCGAATATTGATCAGGTTTCTTCGCAACCCTCTCATTTGATTCAGGAACGCTCACTATAGGCTTGTATGGTCCATGTACCACTGACTTCCAACAACCAGTACTGTTGACAGACAAGTGATGAGCATACGACGTTGCCATATGTTATACTCACTCCTCACAAGCATCGGAGGCTTTGTTGAGGAGCCAGTATTGTGAGGATCATTAGTTGGTGTCGCCATCTCAGACTTTAAGCAAATTCAAGGTAAACAAAACAAATCTAGCTCAAAACCACAAGAACCTCAAGTTTAACGGCCAGAAGCAGTAGAAATTCAATCTCTATAACCGATTCTTGAAAATTTGTAATTCGATCAAACGTAGATAGCAAAAGAGCAGTTTCAATGATCATTGTTAAATCGATCAATGATTAACCAGCTCTGATACCATTTGAAAGGATCTCAGCCTCTAATTTGATCAATTAGGTTGTATTCGTAGATGATTTAGCACAAGAATTAAGCAAATTATACTAAGAACACAAGAGATATATCAATGTAACAGTAGGTTATAGAGAAAGAGAAGAATTTTGCACATAGGTGTTTTCTATTAGATCACACACTTCGGCAAGGATTACAATTAGGTCATCTTCCTTTTATAGGAAGAATGACGTCAGCTGATGTCACTTGATAGTGACATCAAACCGTTATTCTAACAAACTACTGAAACTACCTTAACTACTGAAGATGTCAAACGGCTGACATCTCCTTACAAAATGCTAAGTGTTAAACTTATTACAACAGCTGAAAAGAAACTACTGAAAACTACAATGACTGAAGAACATACTCTTCAGTCGTTGTACAAACTACTGAAATAGAAAATATAACTACTGATAAGAAAAAGCTGAAAGATAAACCATCACAACAACTGAAGAATACTTCTTCAGCTGTTGTGACAAACTCTGAAGCTTCAGCACTTGTCTTCAGACTTTAACTTCAGATGTTTCATCAGCTAATGACTTCAGTAGTTGTCATCAGGTGATGTCTTCAGTCTTTGTCTTCAGTCTTTGTACTTCAGTTGTTGATCTTTAATACTTTGATCTTCAGCTGATAGTCTTCAGTACTTGAGTCTTCAGCACTTGAGTCTTCAGTACTTGTGTCTTCGGTACTTGAGTCTTCAGTACTTGAGTCTTCAGTACTTGTGTCTTCAGCTGATGTTCTTCAGTACTTTGATCTTCAGCTGTTGAGGCTTTCAGACTTTATCAAACAGCTGATGATGCTTTCAGCAGTTGTTGTGATGTCTTGTGGGACTTAGAGGTTTTGCTGATCTAGCTCATTGGTTCTTTTGGTCCAACACAGATTTTTAGGGTTTTGACCCTAGTTTGACTTAAGGCTTATATGTATCTATTATATGTATGATTATACTTTGTTCTTATGTTCCTATATATATTGATGTATGACTTTACGAGGTGTGTTAACGACTATAAACATAAAGTATTATCATTAAAGAAAGAGATAAGATTAATGATAATGAAGTGGAACATAAAGAACGGAAGAAACAAAAGGCTTGTAAGCATAAAGAAATAAGTATCACAACTCTTTGAGAGTTGTTTGCTCAACTATGTGTTTTATAGCATGCGATTTTGGCTAACTCATGGGGGTTTACACATAGGGAGATTAGTCTTGGTGACTGATCCATAGTATGAAACGGGATTCTTGTCATTCGACCCCGGGCTTTGTGCCAAGATATGATGAGGCTTTGTGCCTGGAATGGTGGCTTCGGGCCATGGGCTTTATGCCAAATAGTAAAGAGGCTTTGTGCCTGGAATGGTGGCTTCGGGCCATGGGCTTTGTGCCAATTAGTAATGAGGCTTCGGGCCCGAAATGGTGGCTTTGGGCCACGATGGGGGAAATGCTTGATAGGATCTAGAATCAGTACGAAACGAGCGAAACGATAAAGTACGAAACGACGATAAAGTACGAAACGAACGATAAGTATGAAACGAACGATAAAGTACGAAACGAATGATAAAGTACAAAATGAATGAAAGGGTAAAGTATGAAATGAACGAATACGTGTGATAAAGAATAATGAATAAGGTTATACTCTATTGTATGTATGATGAATGAACACGTGCGAAAGTAAAGAAAATATTTTAAGGAAAAGAGTATTTTTATGTATGAAACGTATAAAGTATTTTGATACATTAGAACTAGAACTCACTCAGCAACGCTGACTTTTATGAATTTTCAGTTGGCATATAATGGTTGCTGAGGATGGCACGCGGATAGGCTACTTGGCGGGGCAAGACCGGCATCCATTCACGCATGTATGAAACGTATAAAGTATTTTGATACATTAGAACTAGAACTCACTCAGCAACGCTGACTTTTATGCATTTTCTGTTGGCATATAATGGTTGCTGAGGATGGCATGCGGATAGCTACTTGGCGGGGCAAGACCGGCATCCATTCACGCATATTATTATTGTTGTTTTGTAATGCAATTTAAGGACGATCTTTTGCACTTTAAACGATGTTGTATTGCATAACAACAGTAGTTATTAATGAAATGAATGGTTTTTGTTAATGAATTCCGCTGCAATGTTTTAATAAAATGTATATTAGTACATATGCTAGTGCTATGAATGACCAACTGTGAGGTCTCCGGGAACGGGGCCTTACAAGTTAGTATCGGAGCCAAAGTTTAAGTGAATTGGGTAAAAACCTAAACTTAAACTGAAAATGGGATGAAGGTAGGGATGCCAGCCCGAGTAGCTACGTGCCATTAGGTATTTCTTTTCTTAAAGTTAACCGGTATTACGTGCGTGTGCTAGTTGATTTACGTTCTCTTAGTAGATTTAGATACTGATGTAGTCAGGATAGGAAATGCTTGGGTATGAAAAGTAAAGTAAGTGGCTAATCACAACTGGCACTGTAATTAGGGACATACTATACTCAACATAAACTGAGTTATTCCCTTGAATGACAGTGTTAGTGTTTGAATCTTATATTGTTTAGAGATGGCTAGAAGTAGATCTTCTAAGGCTTCCAGAGGTGGACCACGTGGTGGATGTGGTACTGAGCCGCGTGCTATGAGAAACCAGGCTAGAGATACTGTGACGACCCCTGCTGATCCTGAGGTTCATAAGCATGAGGGTGTAGACGAGAATGTGAACTTGACGGCCTCGGTGAAAGAGGCAGTAGTGGAGGAAGTTCATCAAGTCATGCAGACGATCCTGCCATCTGTAGTGACTGAAGTGATTAATGCTGTAAGAGAGGATGAGAGAAAGGAAAGAAGAAGCACCACTGGGAGAGAAGGTGGAGAACAGCCAGAGACTGAGACGGTTGTCTCAAGTAAGGAGGAGGAGGAAGAAGCAGTGTAGGAGACTGCACGAGGCTATAACTATGGGGCATTTTAAAGATGCAAGCCCCCGACTTTTGATGGAAATGGCAGTGCTGCTGTTGCCCACCGTTGGGTATGAGAAATGGAAGTAGTTTTGGAGATTAGTGAGTGTCGTGAGGACAAGAAAGTGAAGTTTACCACTCACTCATTTGTAGACTCAGCATTGTGCGGACAATATTGTCCAGGTGGAGGGTAGCAGGGCTATTAGCAGGATGAGGTGGCCAGAGTTAAAGAAGCTAGTGATTGAGGAGTTATGTCCTCATAGGGAGTTAGACAAGATTGAGAGGGAGTTCGCAGGTATCAAAGAAGATCAAGAAGTACATCCAAGGATTGCCAGTTGTTGTTCGCAGGCACTTGATTATTTCCTGACCAAGCACTTTCAGATCGGCGGTGGATTTGGCTGGGAGGTTATATGATGAGAGAGAAGTGGCGGTGGTCGAGGTGAAGAAGACAGGTGGTGGTGACCGGACGGGAATGGGAAGAGGTTCGGACATGGTGGTTTCACTCCAAACACCAAGAGGATGAAGGTATATGACCGTAGGGTGGGGTCATCAAGTTCAGGGATAAAAAAGTGTGGTAAATATTGGAGAGAGCACGTTGGTGAGTGCAAGTGGGGGATGAATGTGTGCTTCAAATGTGGGAAGCCCGGTCACGTGTCGAAGATGCGTGGACTTATACGATGTTATAACTGCGGTGAGGAAGGCCAAGTGAGGAGAGACTGCAAGAAGCCAAGGGCCGAGAGTTCTGGGGCGAAGAAGAAGCCGGAGGATGGAGGACAGAGGGCAAGTACTAGAGCCTTCACGATGATGCGGGAAGAGGCCAGAGAGGATCCTGATGTCATGTCAGGTATGTTTCTAGTAAACCAAAGTTGTGCCTCTGTGTTATTTGATTCTGGTGCTAGTAAGAGTTTTATTTCTACTGCTTTCGGTGCAAAGTTGCCTATTAGTAGGAGGAGTATTGATGAGCCATTTGATGTAGAAACTGCTATTGGTAAGTCCACTAGAATCTCTGATGTGATAGAAGACTGCGACATATAACTAGAGGGTAATAGGTTTCCTGTAAGTTACATGTGATGCCCCTAGGTGGATTTAATGTAGTACTAGGGATGGATTGGTTAGCAACCTACAAAGCAAAAATTGTGTGTCACAAGAAGATAATTCGATCAGTGGCTCCTGATGGAAGTTCGGTGACGGTCTACGGTGATCCGTCAACTATGGTTCCAAATGTGATTTCAATGGCGGTGGTAGAAAAGTGCATGAGACGTGGATGTAGTGCTTATCTAGCCTACATAAAGGATATGGATGCGTTAGTACCACAACTATCCAACGTACCAGTGGTATGTGACTTTTCGGACGTGTTTCTAGAGTATTTGCCAGGAGTGCCACCGGATCATGAGATTGAGTTTCAGATTGATCTGATACCCGGTGCTCAACATGTTGCCAAAGCACCGTATAGATTAGCTCCGACTGAGATGAAGGAACTCATGGATCAATTACAGGATTTAATAGATAAAGGATTTATTCGATCGAGTATCTCTCCATGGGGTGCTCCAGACTTGTTTGTTGAGAAGAATGATGGTAGTATGGGGATGTGCATCAACTACCGAGAGCTAAACAAGCTGACGGTAAAGAATCGGTATCCATTATCGAGGATTGATCACTTGTTTGATCAACTCCAAGGTGCCAGTTGGTTATCGAGGATAGACCTTCGATCTGGTTACCATCAGTTGAAGGTGAAGGAGCAGGATATTCCTAAGACAGCTTTGCGTATGGGTTATGGACACTACGAGTTTCTCGTTATGTCTTTCGGTTTGACTAACTCACCAGCTGCCTTTATGGATTTGATGAATCGAGTGTGTCGGCCCATGTTAGATAAATCAGTGATTGTGTTTATTGTTGATATCCTGGTTTATTCAAAGAGCAAAGAAGAACATGCCGGTCACATTCGGGAAGTATTGGAGACACTTAGAAAAGAGAAGTTGTATGATAAATTCTCTAACTGTGCTTTCTGGTTGCATGAAGTTCAATTTCTGGGTCACGTAGTGAATGCTGAAGGAATCATGGTGGACCTGATGAAGGCTGAAGCGGTGATGCAATGGAAGTCTCCAAAGATGCCATCCGAGATCCGTAGTTTCTTGGGTTTGGCGGGTTATTACAGGAGGTTCATCCAGGACTTCTCCAAGATAGCCTCACCATTGACTAAGTTGACTCGTAAAGATGTGAAGTTTGTGTGGGGTCAGGAACAGGAGTATGCTTTTGAGGAGTTAAAGACAAGATTGACTCAAGCTCCTATCTTGACATTACCCGAGGGGAGTGAAGACCTAGGGTATATTTGGATGCTACTTATTCAGGACTAGGTTGTGTGTTGATGCAGCGTGGAACGGTAATAGCCTACGCATCCTGATAGTTGAAAACCCATGAAGTCAACTACCCTACCCATGATTTAGAGTTAGCGGTTGTGGTCTTCGCGTTGAAGATTTGGATGCACTACTTGTACGGGACGAAATGCACCATCTTCACGGACCATAAAAGCTTGAAGTATTTCTTTGAGCAAAAGGATCTCAATATGAGGCAGAGGAGATGGTTAGAGCTCATTAAAAATTATGACTGTGAGATCCATTATCATCTGGGTAAGGCCAACGTTGTGGCCGATGCCCTTAGCCGAAAGGAGAGACCCTAGCCGATTCGAGTGAAGGCTTATCAGTTGCTTATGACCGCAGATGTAATGACACAGGTTAAGGGATTTCAAGAAGAGGTGTTGAAAGAAGATTGCATTAACTCTGAAAGAATGAGGGGACTAGTCACATAGTTAGGTGAGAACACTCTCAGTGTCAGGACCCAAAATGGACGAATATGGGTCCCTCGTTATGGAGATCTATGAGGGCGGATTATGGATGAGGACCATAAGACTCGATGCTCTATTCATCCTGGTGCTACCAAGATGTATCAAGACATGAATAAATATTATTGGTAGTCGGGAATGAAGCGTGACGTGGTAGAGTATGTGAGTAGGTGCCTTACTTGCTTGCAAGTGAAGGCGGAACATCAGAAGCCATACGAGAAGATCCAACTATTGGATATACCTGAGTGGAAGTGGGAGCACATCACCATTGACTTCATAATAAAGCTAGCTCGTATGGTGAGGGGGTATGATACCATTTGGGTGATAGTTGATCATCTGAACAAGAGTGCTCACTTCCTACCGATCCACGAGACGTATTCGTTTGAGAGACTGATGGATCTATTCATTAAGGAGATTGTAGCTTGTCATGGTGTACCAGTGTCTATTGTGTCGGATCGTGATATCCAATTCACATCAATGTTTTGGAAGATATTCCATGATGCGATGGGGACGCGATGGGGACGAGGCTACATATTAGCATGACTTATCACCCTTAGACAGATGGTCAGTCAGAGAGGACGATTCAGACGCTCGAAGATATGCTTCGAGCATGCGTGATCGATTTTGGAGGAAGTTGGGATGATCACTTACCGTTAGTAGAATTCTCATATAACAATAGTTATCATGCCAGTATTGGTATGCCACCTTACGAGATGCTATACGGTAGAAGGTGTAGGACACCTGTATGTTGGGGTGATATTGGTCAGAAAGAGTTGGGAAGCCTTGAGGTGATCAAGGCTACAACTGAAAAGTTGGAAAAGATCAAGGTCTTTATGAAGGCGGTGAAGGATAGGCAAAAGTTGTACGCCGACAATAGGCATAGACCGATCGAATTCAAAGTGGGCGACCGAGTTATGTTGAAGGTCTCACCTTGGAAAGGGATTATCCAGTTTAGGAAGCAAGGTAATCTAAGCTCGAGGTATATAGGACCTTTTCGAATCATCGCACGAGTAGGAGAGGTGGCCTATCAATTAGAATTGCCTGATGAGTTAAGTGGAATACATCCGACATTCCATGTATCTCATCTAAGAAAGGGCCTAGCTGATAAAGATATGATTGTACCATTGGATGATATTGAAGTGGATGAATGACTCAATTACGTAGAGCAACCAGTGGCAATCATCGATCGATGGGAGAAGAGGTTGAGGAATAAAGTAGTTCCACTGGTACGTGTGCAGTGGAAGCACAGAAAGGGTTCGGAGTCTACGTGGGAGACTGAGGAAGAGATGAGACAACATACCCACAGTTATTCAAAGAATGACGGGTTTTGGGGACGAAACCTCTTTAAGTGGTGTGGACTTGTAACACCCGGAGATTTTGTCATTTAAAAGAAAATAAAATAAAAGAAGCACAAGTAGAGGGGTTAAAGGTAAATAGGATAAAATAATATTATTATTTTGTTTAAAAAGTGGCATGGCCGCCCACACATTCTGCACACCAACTGCTTCGAGCATTTAAAGAGAGAAAGCAGATTTTTCTTCGGTTCTAGAGAGAGAGAGGAGCTAAACTCGACTTTGGTAAGTAAATTTTGTATAATTAGCATGGTTTTGTTTATGTTTTGAATAAGAAACCGAGAATATATGTTCTTATGTGTATGTGTGTTCAGGTTTGTGTGTTTTAGACCTGTCTAGGTGTTCGAATTCTTTGGAAAAGTTCAAGTTGGAAAGTTTGAGACTTAAAAGTAGCTAAGGTGAATTTCTAGACCCCATGTTTTATATGCTTTAAAAGTTTTCGGGCTGAAAATGCATGTAAATAATTTTTATAAAATTTGTATGTATAACCGTATATTTTAATGCATGTATGTTAATATTTTATGGTTGTGCATACTAAGTTAAGGCTTAGAATGAGAGTGTAAGGCTTAGAACATACTAATATTTTGTTTGGGACTGAAAAATGTGTTAGAAACATAAGTACTAGTGTTCATGGACCTTCACAGGCCCATGCGCCAAGATTTTTGTCTTAGAAAGATTTTAAGTAAGGTGATGCGCCCAAACAGTAGCTTATGCCCCTAGAAAGTGCCTTAAAATTACTAAGTGTATGATGATGCGCCTGAACAGTAGTTCATGCGCCTAAGTGTTTGATGAAACGCCCAAGTATAGGGGTGATGCACCCCAATAGTGCTCATGCGCCTGAACAGTATGTGCGCCCGAGAGTTTACGAAAAATAGCTAAGTGTAAGATCATGCGCCCAAATAATGCAGAAACGTCTGAACAAGCCTCATGCGCCTGCATAGTGTTAAAGCGCCTAACACTTAGAAAAATTTCCTGAATTTTTGAGAAATCTGATTTTTAGGGTTTTGACCCTAGTTTGACCTAAGACTTATATGTACCTATTATATGTATGATTATGCTTTGTTCTTATGTTCCTTATGTATATTGATGTAAGACTTTACGTGGTGTGTTAACGATTATAAATGTAAAGTATTATCATTAAAGAAAGAGATAAGATTAATGATAATGAAGTGGAACATAAAGAACGAAAGAAAGAAAAGGCTTGTAAGCATAAAGAAAGAAGTATCACAACTCTTTGAGAGTTGTTAGCTCAACTGTGTGTTTTATAGCGTGTGATTTTGGGTAACTCATGGGAGTTCACACACAGGAAGATCAGTCTTGGTGACTGATCCATAGTACGAAACGGGATTCTTCTCATTCGACCCCGGGCTTTGTACCAAGATATGATGAGGCTTTGTGCCCGGAATGGTGGCTTCGGGCCATAGGCTTTGTGCCAAATAGTAAAGAGGCTTTGTACCTGGAATGGTGGCTTCGGGTCACGGGCTTTGTGCCAATTAGTAATGGGGCTTCATACCCGAAATGGTGGCTTCGGGCGACGATGGGGGAAAAGCTTGACAGGATCTAGAATCAGTACGAAACGAGCGAAACGATAAAGTACTAAACGAACGATAAAGTACAAAACGAACGATAAGTACGAAACGAACGATAAGTACGAAACGAAGGATAAAGTACAAAACGAATGACAAAGTACGAAACGAACAAAAGGGTATAGTACGAAACAAACGAATACGTGTGATAAAGAATAATGAATAAGGTTATACTTTGTTGTGTGTATGATGAATGAACACGTGTGAAAGTAAAGAAAGTATTTTAAGGAAAAGAGTATTTTTATGTACGAAACATATAAAGTATTTTGATACATTAAAACTAGAACTCACTCAGCAACGCTGACTTTATGCATTTTCAGTTGGTAGGTAATGGTTGCTCAGGATGGCATACGGATAGGCTACTTGGTGGGGCAAGACTGGCATCCATTCACGCATATTATTATTGTTATTTTGTAATGCAATTTAAGGACGATCTTTTGTAGTTAAAACGATATTGTATTGCATAACAACGGTAATTATTAATAAAATGAATGGTTTTTGTTAATGAATTCCACTGTAATGTTTTAATGAAATGTATATTTGGACGAAGGTAGGGATGCCAGCCCGAGTAGCTACGTGCCATCAGGTATTTCTTTTCTTAAAGTTAACCATTATTATGTGACATCCGTCACCAAAGGTCCGTCATTTAACGTGTACGGTTAACTTTTGTTATCGGTCATTCCTCATATCTGTAACCCACCTATGTGGATGTCATATTTGCTTGCTTGGTTAACTTTGTTGCTTGCATTGTCATCATCTTAAAACGTTTTCTAAGATTGCCCCCATTATCATTGAACGCGCCATTTTTATATAAACCTAATGTTACAAATAAAACTATTTTTAAATTATAAATAACATTAACTACGTCTTTCATCATTAATAAAACAAGCCTAATTAATGTCGTTTCAACCGAAATAAATTTTGGGAACCCGGGGGTAAAGTGCAGGGACTAAAATTGACATTTTACCAAACTAGGGCAGGGTACATAAACCCCATTTCCAGCCCTAGCCCTCATTCTTCACCATCTTCTTCATCTTCTTCATCTTCTTCTTCTTCACCTTCTTCACCATTCTAGCACCAAAACCGCTCATTTTCTTACGTTTTCACCGGCAAATATTGGTTATCATCGTGAATACTTACTTCTAACAGGTAGATAACCTCGTTTGAATCGTTTCTTGCTCGATTTCACTTCTGCGTTTTCTAGGGTTTCGGGTGCTCGGGTTCATCTGAGCACATGAGGTCGTGTGGGCTTGTGTGTTGCGTTTTTGAGTGTGTTTCTTGTTTAGACATGTTAGAATGTGGATTCTGGAAGTTCTTGGGGTGTAAAACGAGAGCACAGAGTAGCCGGAGACTGCTCTGCACTCGGCAGTCGCGATCTACTGCACTGGGCGACTGGGTCTGTTAGTCATGCGTCTTGGTGTGTGCGATTGAATGTGTGTGCGATTGAGTCCATGCGAGTGAACGTGTGTGCGATTGAGTCCATGCGAGTGAATGTGCTTGCGATTGAGTCAATGCGGATGAGATTGTGTGCGATTGTGCGTGAGTCGCACGACTGAAAGGCCAGTTGCACGAATGAATGTTCAATCGCACGAATGAAGCTGATTCGCGCGAATGAAGGTTCAATCGTGCGTATGGAGGTTGAGTCGCGCGATTGGGTGTTGTATGGTACGACTGAATGCTTAGTTGCACGAATGAATGTTCAATCGCACGATTGAAGCTGATTCGTGCGAATGAAGGTTCAGTCGTGCGAATGGAGGATTGAGTCGTGCGTCCGGTCCTGTTGTGTGATTGATGATGTGTGTATGTGTGAATTCCCTTTTTGAATGTCTTGTGATGATAAGGTTAAAGGGTCATTGCTTGACCACAAAGATTAAAGTCAACGCTATCAACAGGCACACACTATTTCAATTTAAAATAACCTAACCTTTTACAATTATCGACAACCCATTTGGGACTACAATATTTAACAAGCACTATCTTTTATAATAATGGGATCCCCATACGGATGTCATTAGCAATGACGACTAATCCTAAAACTTGGATCTACATCAGGTCTGATGTGTGTATGCCTGCTTGTGTGTGCTACCCACGACCGAACCGAAACAGCCTGAACTAATCGAATGTTATCTTATGCCTTGTGCTCATATTAATTCTTGTCAGAAACTGTCAATAGGTGTTTGACCGTTCATAGCATTCTACCTTTGGGAATAATCATCATACGTGCTTATCATCTATTCCATGAGTTTCGTAGCCCCTTTTTACTCCTATAAAACCTTTTAAATATTTTCAACTTGGGGGAAAAGTATGCTCACCTACTTAACTTGATTTCAGGCATCTTCCCTAGTGGAAGCTGGCTGCTACTTCTATGAGTATCTTATCTTGCTTATCTTGTTGATAGATGCTATATAAACTTGACTCTATGCTACGTTACCACCTTGTATGTTACTTTATGGTATTACACTACTATGTGCTACTACTTTGATATTATGTGTTGGCTGATGCTACTGTGATTGCTACTACTTGATGGATGCATCGGCTGTGTGGTTCTTCTGTGTGGTTCTTCTGTGTGGTTCTTCTAAGCCGATCATCTATTAAAACCATTAAACCCGGTAATCGGACCTAAGGATTGGTTTGGTTGTAACCTATGCGTATGCACTATGTGGATATTGCTATGTCATGTAAAACTTATGGGATGCTTTCTTTACGGCCATCAATTCCCGTGTGGAACCGATGTTTAGGTTTGGCTGTAGCTATCTATATCTTGTAAAACCGCTTACACATAAATGTAGTCGCAGTAACTCTATTTAACTTACAAGTTGTCTTCATCTTTTATTACTTAAAACCTGCGAAGCTCACCAATAATTATGTTGACCGTTTTGAGCATATCTTTTCAGGTGATCAAGGTAATTGAAGTTCTAGGAGTGCTGCCTTTAGAGGAGACCCTAGGATGCATTTTGGAGGATTAAACATTTTGTTAAACATTGATTTTTGGAAAATCTTGGTTGCTTAAACTTGTTCATTGTATACTTGTTCCCGGGTTGTGGGAATTTACAATACAAGTTATCATCAATGCTTATGTGATCATTTTTATGTTATGCTTATGGCTATGTTGTCGTGAACATTGACTGAACACGACACAAGTCTCCATTTGTGTTCGGGTGTCGTCATGACACGCTTTTCATCATACTTATATTGCTTCTCTAATGTATACCATGTGTTATGACGATCCCGTCTCGCTCGCATCCCAGTGTTTTCGCTCAGCGGGGATGTGACATATTACGTGTGTGTGCTAGTTGATTTATGTGCTTTTAGTAGATTTAGATACTGATGTAGTCAGGATAGGAAATGCTTGGGGTGTGAAGGGTAAAGTAAGTGGCTAATCACAACTAGCCACAGTAATTAGGGACTTACTATACTCAACATAAACTGAGCTATTTCCTTGAATGACCGTGTTTGTGTTTTAATCTTATAGTGTTTAGAGATGGGTGGAGGTAGATCTTCTAAGGCATCCAGAGGTGGAGCACATGGTGGACGTGGTACTGACACATCATAAGTACCCTGAACTATATTGAAACACCCAAAAAGCTGGGAATGCAACCCTGAACTACCCTGGAACTTTTATTTTAATATTAAAAAGAATTCAAAAGAAAATTAACTTTTATTAAAAAATAAAAATTACAATAATTCAAAAATAAAAAATACAAATACAAATACAATAAAAAATCCTATACAAATAAAAACTTAAAATCACAAGGCCAATTATATTTCTCGGTTATTTTTCGTTTCCGGTCCAATATTATTTGCAACATTGGACCGGTGATGTCATCGTGCGGTTCCATAAACGTTTTTAGGTCTCGTTCCATCCGGATCCATGTGTGTGAGTATTTATAGGGTATATTTTTTTAATGTAATGGCCGAAAATAACGGCTATAAAGCTGTTATTTTCTCGGCAAGACTCGGCTACTACAACCCGAAAAAAACAACCCGCCTGGTACCCACACGGGTGGCGGCGGTGTACCCGGGTTGCATTCATGGATATTAACAACGGCCTTTGCTCTACATGGCTTATGTATGTTCTTGTATTTACATTAGATTAAAAAACTAATAACTTTTACAGACCATTAGACCATATCTAAGGTTCTAGTAATTGAAAATAAGAGTTTATATACTACCTAAATATATAAATTTAATTTAAAATTTTTGTTAACTATATCTCTGCAAAATAAAATAAATATGTTCCTTATACATGGAGAAACTACCCATCACTAGAATTTTATGCTTTGAGTGTGAACACAATTATTAAAACAGATGTATCAATATGTAACATCACGATCTAAAACGACATCATTCTATAATGGTAGATGAAATACATGTACAAAATCAAACTTTTACATCCATGATATATAGCCCAAGAAAAAACAAACAAAGATAAAATGGAAGTACAGACCTAGCATTGACTATGGACAATGTAATTTGAAGAAGAAATCTGAAGCCCAGAAGTAAGCAACTCTTCAAGTGCTAAACATGAGTATCTAAATCCATGGCCCAAACAACAAAACTACTATCTTTAAAATTAATAGCTATATCAAGATCTTGTTTAAAATCAGTCAACCATTTTGTAATTGTCTCAGCTCAAGCAAATCTGTCAAACAATTCAAAGCCAATTCAAGTCATATACATTAGAAAAAAATATGTATATATACAGATACAATCCATAAAAATTGATGTAATTTAAACCTCAAACTAACCAAAAAACTTATTTTGCAGCTTAATTACCTGCTCCCATTTCAAATAGGTTTATATATTGACCCGATGAGCCTTATTATGATAATTGCTTGCTTGTTGACCCAATTGATGAATGTGTGGCTTAAATAGAAAGTTTGTAATAGGTTATAGTGCATAAGGAAGCAAATAAACATATAAAATTATAGCTTACCGGATGATTAACAATGTGAAAACCAGAGGTATTCCATCTTGGATTACATAACTATTTCCAACCAATTGAC